>LNAC01000324.1:2434277-2455613 GCA_002007465.1 Ailurus styani | reverse complement strand
GGGCTGGCGGGGGCCCCCCGCCTGGGTCCGACGGCCTCGGGGCAGCCCCCGGGGTGGGGCGGGGGCAGGGGTCCCGCCCCGGGCTGCGCGCGGAGCATCCAGGTGCGAGCGGGGCGGGGCGGGGAGTTTGGCTGCGGGGGAAGGACCTTCGAAGTTGGGGGCGGGGATCTGGGGGTTAGGGAGCAGGACGACCCCGGGTGACGGGCTGGGGGGACGCGGCGGGGGAGGCCACCGGCGAAGCTTCAGGCTTCGCGCTCCCGTCGGAGTCCGGCATTCTTGGCGCCCCGTGCCTCCCGCCCCAGAGACGCGTTCAGCAGCCGCTGTCTTAAAGGAGCCTCGCGCGGGGGGCGCGCTGGGGGCGGCGGCTCGGCTCCCGAGGGTCCTGGTGTCGCTGGGTGGGGTGGGGGGCTAGGGTGTCGACCTGCTGGTTTGACTCCCCACTCAGTTGCCTTGGCAACGCTAGGGTCTGCTGGGAGAGGCGCCAGCCAGGGCTAGCGGGTTCAGGGGTTGGTGCGAACCCCACGCACCAGCCAGGGGCCTGTGAGTTTGGAGCCTGGATCCCGAAATGTGGAATAGGTGTTTGAAGAGAAGGAGTGACTCTAGGGCACCGGTAGGATGGAATTTGCATGCTATTGTCTAGACCCACTGTTTAAGAGGACATTTTAGTGTAATTGAGCTAGAATCTGCAAATCCCAACAGGAATAAAAAGTTGGCAAGATTGGTTTACATCACAAAGTCAATCAGTACAATTCCCCACGTTAACAGAAGGAAGCAAGGAAAACCATAACATCTTGTCAATAGATTCAGAAAACAGTCATTCGTGATTTAAACAAAAAACTCTGAGCAAATTAGAAACAGGAGAGAACTTCCCCAGTCTGATAAAGGTTTCTACCCAAACGCCAAGCCCTCCAGGAAACGAAAGAAACCCCCCACAGGTAACATCACGTTTAATGCTGAAACGTTGAATGCTTTCCCGCTGAGACTGGACACGAGGAAGAACGTCAGCTTCCAGAATGTTAACTCATTCACCGTGCTGTTCACTGCAGAGGTTCTAGCCAGTGCAATAAGGCAAGAAAAAGAAGTAAAAGGCCTCACCTTTCAGTTGCCAAAATTTAGAACAATAACCACACTCAATGCTTGTGAGGATGTGGAGCAACAGGAATGCTTATTCATTGCTGTGGGAGTGGAAAATGGTATGGCCACTTTAGAAGACAATTTGACAGTTTTTTACAAACCATATTCTTAGCATACAATCCGGCAGTCCTACCCCTTGGTATTTACCCAAAGGAATTAAAAACTTATATCCACACAAAAATCTGTGCATGGATGTTTGTAATAGCTATATTCAAAAGTGCCAAAACTTGGAAGTAACCAAGATGCCCTTCAGTAGGTGAATGGTTAAACTGTGGTCCATCCACACAGTAGAGCAATATTCAGTGCTAAGAAGAAGTGAGCTGTTAAGCTGTAAAAAGACATAGAGAAAACTTAAATGCATGTTACTAGGTGAAAGAAGCTAATCCGAAAAGAAATAGGAAGGCATGAAAATAGGAAAGGAAGACATAAAACTGTCTCGTGGCACAGTTGGTGAAGTGTCCAACTTTCGATTTCAGCTCAGGTCATGATCTCAGGTTTCTGAGATCGATCCTTGCGTTGGGTTCCACACTCAGCAGGGAGTCTGCTTTAGATTCTCTTTCTCCCTCTGCCCCTCCCCACTCTCTCACTCTCTCTAAAATAAATAAATCTTTTTAAAAAAAGACATAAAATTATCTCTTACATATGACAGTATTGGGTAAAAAATAAAAAAAATACAAGTAAATTTAAGGTTAATTACTTAATTTAACAAAGTCACTGGATACTCGTTCAATGTATAAAAACATATTATTTTTTAAAGAAGATTTTATTTATTTATTGAAAGAGAGAGACAGCATGAGAGACAGTGAGCACGAGGGGGGAGCAGCAGAGGGAGAGAGAGAGAGAGAGAATCCCAAGCAGACTGCATGCCGACTGTGGAGCCCAATGCAGGGCTTGATGTGGGGCTTGCTCCCATGACCCATGAGATCATGACCTGAGGTGAAAGCAGGAGTCAGATGCTCAACCGCCTGAGCCACCAGGTGCCCCACTAATTGTATTTCTATGTACAAGTAACAATTAGAAAATAAAGTTTGTAACAGCATAAAAACCAAATACCTAAAAACAAATGTAGTGAATTATGTGTACAATTTCTATACAGAAAACTATAAAACACCACCGAGAGAAATTGTAAAAGATATAAATTAATTGAGGAGTATATGGATTAGAATTTAAGATGTTGGTTTTCTTCAAGTTGAACTATAGAATTGATCTAGAGACCCAAAGCACTCACGTTAGTCCCAAGGGGTTTTGCTGGTATTTGCTTGGATTTGGGGGAGGGGGAGGGGTGGTGAAATTTGACAGGCTGATTCTAAAATACATGTGAAGAAGAACAAAGTTGGGGGACTTACTACCGCTAACAACTGTGCAGTAACGGTACAAGGATAAACAAATCAACCAGTGGAACAAAGCAGACACTGTTGAAATAAACACATCCATCTTGGGGCTCCTGGTATACTACCACAAGCTGACATCGCAGAGCAGGGGAGAAAGTACAGACTTTTCAATAAATGGTGCCGGATCAATTAAATATCCATATTGAAAAAAAATACCTTTCATCTCTACGCTATACCACATCCTAACACCAAGCCCTTGGCTGTGCGTGTGAAATGTGCATGTGAGAGGTAAAAACAACAAAGCAGCTGGAAGAAGACGTAGGGGAGAGAATAGTTTTCACTTTCTTAAACAGGACACAGAAAGCACTATTGGTTAAAAAAAAAAAAAGTGGTGAATTAGACTCCGTTAGAGTTAGAAACTTCTGTTAATCAAAAGGCATGATTAAGAGAGGGAAAAGTAAGCCCCATGTAAGAGAAGTCATTTTAATACGAATATCTGATAAAGAGCTTGTATCTAAAAAACATGAAAGCCACTACAAATCGGTAGGAAGAGGACTTTAAGTAGGTGGTTCACAAAAAAAAAAAAAAAAAGAAAGAAAGAAAGAAAGAAAGAAAAAAAAAAAAAAAGAATGTCCAAGGGGCCGGTAAACTCCTGAACAGGTGCTCACCCTTATTAGTCATCAGGGAAATGCCACTTAAAACCAGAAAGAGCTACTACCGCACATTCGCCAGAGTGTTTAAAATTCAGCACTGGAGTTGGCGAGGGTGTGGAGAAACGTAGGACTCCCGCACAGTGCTGGGTTGGGGGGGTGCCTCGGTGCCCCTCATGCCCGGCACCAGCCGGCCGTATCTCCAGGTGCCCATGGCCCAGCATCTCCGTTCTGTGTCAGTTGCTCATTGGGTCCCTCCCCAGATTCTCCAGCCTCACCTTGCTACTTTGTTTCCCACTTCCAGTACAACCTCCTGGCTCCTCCCATCAGGCCCTG
Organism: Ailurus styani; assembly: GCA_002007465.1. NCBI lineage: Eukaryota > Metazoa > Chordata > Mammalia > Carnivora > Ailuridae > Ailurus > Ailurus styani. Next base: position 2,452,162 of record LNAC01000324.1, on the reverse strand, counting down.
GGGCTTCTCTGCGACCCCTGAGGTGTGAGATAATGAAGGACCCCCCCAGCACCGGCAAGCTTGTAACCAAAGCTCAGGGGAGTTTACACACTTGGCTGTGTAATGACAGATGGGAGATGGTGGATCATCACAGATTTGGTGATGACAGATGGGAGCCTGTGGATACAGTGCTTCCTAGTCCTCGCCCCGGATGGACTGTCACAAATCACATTCGTTCCAAAGTCTTTCGTGAGAGGGTTCCACCGGCCCAGAGGAGGGATGCTTTTGGAAGGCCAGCTCTGAAACTCATCTCCGTATCTGCTCTCTTGCCTTCCTCACTCCCTTTCCCCTTCCTCTTGATTCCCTGCAATGGCATCCCTTAATTAAGAAACACCACCTGAGACTCTGTTTCTGGAGGGCCCGGGCTAAGAGGCACTCCCAGAGATATACCCAAAGGAAATAATGTCTAAATGCACTTAAAGACATCTACAATAGTATTTATGGCCGTGCTCTTCCTAGCAGCCCCAGATTGGAAACCCGTAGAACCATTATCCATAGAATGGATAAATACATCCGAGTACATTCAACTTCTGGAGGAGATGAACACAGGAAATGGGCACTGAGCAGATGGACAGATAAACAAATTGCTACCAAGTCATGGCATAAATCTCACACACATAATGTTGATAAAAGAAGCTGAACGTGGCATGATATTCTGGGATGATGCCATTTGCATGAAGTTCTAAAACAGGCAAAATCAATGCACTCTGTTAAAAGTTAAGGTGGAGGGACACCTGGGTGGCTCAGTCAGTTAAGCGGGGCTGCCTTCGGTTCAGGTCATGATCCCAGGGTCCTGGGATCGAGTCCTGCATCTGGCTCCTTGCTCAGCGGGAAGCCTGCTTCTCTCTCTGCCTCTGCCTGCCACTCTGCCAGCTTGTGCTCTCTCCCTCTCTCTCTGAAAATAAATAAATAAAATCTTAAAAAAAAAATTAAGGTGGAGGTCACCCTTGGAGGTAAGGCCTGGGGGGAGGGCCACGGAGGGGGTTCTGGGGTGCCGGTCACAGTCCACATCTTATCTGGATGCTAGTTATAAAAGTATGTGCTGTTAGTGAAAACTGGTCAAGCCAAACATTAGGAGTTGTGCAATATTTATATTGTTTATATATATATAAACATAATAAAATATATATCGTTTATATTTGTATTTGTTTTATATAACGAAAAAACTCACTTTAAAAAGAATAGGACACTCAACATGTAAGAGGCAGGGTCCCTGGGTGGGACGGGATCTGCTTGGTGTGTGGGTGGGTGGGGGTGGGGGGGGCGTGTCTCTGAGCCTGTTCGTCCTCTGCCTGCTCCTCATGGGCCCTGAAGCCCTCTCGGGGCTCCCCCACCTGCCCCGGCCTCAAGCCCTCTCTGCCTACACGTTCCGGCCCCGAATCCTATCAGGCAACCTCAGCTTCTCCCTGATCGCCACCCTGGTCCTGATCCCAAACCACTCCGTGTCCCAGTCTCCAGCTTTTCTTCGATGATGCTCTCTCTGCCTCTGTCTCACGGGGTGCCCGGCCCCAGACATTGTCGCTGTCCCTTCTTGCCTTCTCTCGCCTCCTCTGCCCCCTCCCTGGGCAGCCCCTACTCATGTCCAGCCCTAAAATGGCAGGCCAAGCGCGGGAGTACAAATGATATGCATATTGAGATTTATTTATTTCAGGAAGAGAGAGAGGGAGAGAGCACGAGCGGGAGGGGCAGGGGGTGAGGGAGAGGGAGGAACTCAAGCACAGTGCAGGGCTCTGTCCCATGACCCACGGGATCATGACCTGGGGCGAAACCAAGAGTTGGATGCTCAACCGACCGAGTCACGCAAGCTCCCCTTCACATGGGTAGATGTGTAGAAGTCATACGTGACACTCTGCCATGGTCCAACTCTCATTCACACCCCAGGCCAGTCCTGAAGGCCACTGTCAACTGAGGGAGGGGAGGGAGGAGCCGGGCCAGCGCCTGAGGCTGCTGGGTGTGAGGACACACCTGGGATGGCGCGGCGGCCTGGTCGCCCTTTTCCCCCGCCTCGTTTTTCCACCTTGGGGTTTCCAGACCTTTCTAATTCCCTCTCCAAGCGTCACTAAGGAGCAGAGAATGGAGGAAGCACTGTCATGGGGAATGTAGCCTGCCTGATGGGTCTTCTCGGTGATTTGGGGCAGCCAGCTTTATGGAAGTACCATTGCTTTTTCTGGTTTTCCAGGGCGGAGGCTGTGCCTGCCCCCTAAACACACGCACGCACGCACGCATGCACGCACACTCTCTCTCTGTCTCTCTCTCTCACTACTCTCAGCCCAGCAACCTCCAGCCTGTTCCTCCCCCACAATTTACCTTTGTTTGACTAGTCATCACACTTTAAAATGTCCTATGAGGGGCGCCTGGGTGGCTCAGTGGGTTAAAGCCTCTGCTTTCAGCTCAGGTCATGATCTCAGGGTCCTGGGATCGAGGCCCGCATCGGGCTCCCTGCTCGGCGGGGAGCCTGCTTCCCCCTCTCTCTCTCTGCCTGCCTCTCTGCCTCCTTGTGATCTCTCTCCCACTGTGAAATAAATAAATAAAATCTTTAAAAAAAAATAAAATAAAATAAAATGTCCTATGAGACTGAATTCACAACAAAAATCTTCATATTTGATGCTGGTGACATTGTGGCTATGGTGTGTGTGTGTTGGGGGGGTTCCATGGCGGGGACCCCTTTACCCAGGACTAAGGGGCCAACTTGCACACTCGGGGCTTCTAGAATGAACAAAGGAAGGCTGAGTTGCCCTATAGGGTCCTCACCCACTCCCTCCTGTCTCTGCTCCCTGAGCTCAGGCTGCCCCCACCTTGGGCCTTTACCACTCCGTACCATGCACCCCAGGTACCTGACACTCTCTGCCACCCACCCTTTCCTCGGGGCTGACAGCAGCTTCTTTGCCACCCCAGGATTTCTGCAGAGGGCAAATCGAAACCAGGAAACTCATAGTGAAACCAGAGACGCCTCGTAGTGACCCATCCTCAGCGGGAGGCTCAGTGCAGCCACTGGGGTGCGGGCCAGCCCTTCACGCTCATACCTCAGCAGGGAGACCACCCTGGGACACTTTCGAAAATGAAAGGGGCTCCGTGAGCATCCACCAGGATCACAGGTGTAAACCAGGGAGGCTGAGCAAGCTGGTGCCTTTAAAGCCCCGGGCCCCAGGTGGGCCCGTGCAGGTGTGGTCCCCTCTGGCCTGGCCCACGCTGTCTCCCCGGCCGGCACCCCCCGTCCCGCCTGTGTGCTCCTCTGTCTCTTGTGAGTCAGCCCAGTTGTCGCCTTCTTCAGGAAGCCCACCCTGCTTCCCGGCCTGGATGGCGGGCCTATTCTGTGCCCACCTGCCCAGCTCTGCGTGCTGCTTCTCTCCCCCACTGGGCCAGATCCTCCATGAAGGCAGAAGCCTGGCCTTCCTCACAGCACACAGTAGGTCTTCCACGACGACGCCCGGCTGTCTGACCTGGTCCCGCTGCACCACTGACTTCTAAACCGAATGAGTCATTTAGCATCTGTGAGGTTAAGGGAGTGGGGGTGGCACGTGAGCCTTCAGGGCCCATTGCTGTCCTGGGAGTGGGGATGGGGAGACAACTTGTCCAGACCCTGGGGTTCCTGGGCCCACTGGTCAGAAGTGGGAAACGGAGGGGACGGGTGACCTTTGGGGGAGCCTGGGACTCTTGTGTCTTCCTGAGGTCGCTTACAAGTATGTCCCTATGCAGCTCCTGTCGGTGGTGCTGGGGCTGTGCGAACAGGGACCAGTTGGAAACACGAGAAGTTGGGGCTTTGGGTCTTTGCTGTGGAACTGGCTCTCCTCTCCCTCCTGGTGGACCGGGACGGGTCTGCTGGGCCAGCCGGGAGGCCTTCGCTCAAAGACACCTGCCATTGCAAAACGGTGCCACCAGAGGGCAGCCCCCATCTCCCTGGGACAACCCTGGTGGTGGCCTGCCTTTCTCTGATGTCAGATACTCAATTCAAGCCTTTGCTGGACCCTGTCCTAGGGGCTTGGGCAGGACAGGACAGGCTTCCTGGGACCAGGACCCAGCTTCTCCTGGGGCCCCTGGAGTCATCTGGGAGACAGGGAAGTCCTTCCCAGGGGCTGCCCAGGCTCCTTCCTGCTGCTTGCCTCCCGGCCCAAGACAGAGGCAGAGGAGGCCCCCGGGGGCTGTGGGCGCTGGCCTGGGTCAGGAAACTCATAGTGAAACCAGAGACACCTCGTAGTGAAATTCATTCCGTGCAGCACACCTGCCTGGGGCAGCGCTGGGGAGGGACTGGAAGGCAAGAGAGCGGCCTGCGGTGGCGGTGGCGTGGGGAGGGCCCAGAGCCTTATCTGATGGGCCCCGGCCTTTCTCACAGCTCAATGGAGCTGCCCTGGCAGGCCGACCATGGCCCGGTGGGCAGGGGCTCTGCAGGCCCCGAGGACCCAGCCTCCCCACCTGCCTAACAGACAGGGAGGCCGTGAGCCTGGGAAAGGCGCGGGCGGCGGAGTGGGTGCCCCCGGAGGGGAGCGGGTGCCCAGGCAGGCCCCTCCGAGGAGCTCCGGTGTCTCAAAACACCAAGAAAGGCCAAAACCAGTTGCAAAAAATTGAGGCCCTCTAGCGTGTAGTTCGAACAAACTAACACTTTAAACGTAAAAACGAGACTGCATATCGCCAGATCCTGTTCGGGTTTGAGAACGCATCGGGTTCCGGGACACTGCGGGACGTCATTCCACGGGTGGGGACTGTCCTGAGTGCTACACGTGGCTCGGGGACCACACAGAAGGTCTGAGCGTGACGCGCTGGACAGGGCGGCCCCGCGGCTGCCCCCACCACCCACCCACACCCTGGTCTCCCTCGTGTGGGGGGTGCCCCCTGTGCTGGCCGATGCAGGGCTGGCAGGGAGGGCCAGTGGGTCTGGCGGCCTTGGGCTGTGGGTTGAGCCACTCCGGAGAAACGGAGTCCCACTTCTCCAGGGATCCTGTCCGGATAGGGCCTGCAGGGTCCTGGGTGGCCCCCCAGAAGGGTCCGAGGATTCACAGTCTCAATGCCAGAAGGGTCGTCCTACCCTTGGCCCTGGCCACACTCCTGGGACCACCTCTCTGGGCACAAGCACTTGTCACCCCGGGTGGGCCGGGCTGAGGTCTCCACTAGAAGGGGGTCTGATCTCTCCTTCCGCCCCTGTCCTGACACGAGTGCCCCGTGGGGCTGGGAGCCTCTGGTTCCCCCAGCACCGAAGGGCCCTTCAGTCGGTTGGAACCCTTTCCCAAACGGAGACGGTGTGTTTTCTTGGGATTCATCTCACAGGGAGAGAGGAATGTGAAGCAAGTGACCCCAGGGCCTCAGGGGGCTTCGGCCTGCCCCTGGGTGGGGTCCCCAGGGAAGCTTGCCAAGGCTGGGCCAGGCCAGGGGACAGGAACGGGGCATTGTCTGGGGGAGATGGGGGCAGGGCTGAGGGTCCCTTGGGGAGCTTCCAAGCATGGATTTTGCTGCACACTTGGGCCTCCCTTGTCTTCCCTTATCCAGAAGACATCCTCGCTCCATTGCTCAGGCACGAAGCCTGGGGTGCTCCTCCTCCTCATCTCCCTATCCCCCGCCTCCGTGAGCACCTAGATCTGATCCATCCCATCAGACTCGTTGCCCCTTCTATAAAGAATCTTAGGATGACTTCTTGCCAAATAAAATTCGTAGCCAATATAACTTGCCTTCATAATTTAGAAAAATCAATATAGTGTCCTAACTTTAAAATGGGAGAAATAAAAGGAAAGTAATGTGTAACTTCATAATGTGTATTCAGTTTTGAAGGCCGCTTGGGTCTGACCTCCAGAGGACCCAGGTGCGGGCATGCAGAAGGTGCCAGGCCACAGCCGCTGCAAAGACAGGATCGCATGCCTGCCGAGGTCACCCTGTCGTCTCAGGGACCTGATTTTTCCAGACGGTGAACAACTCTCGGTAAATTTCCAAATGAAACGAGGTTCCGTCTCCCACTAGATGTTCATGTGTGTTGCATCCCTAAGAAATTTTGTGTCGGAAAATGGAGGAAGCTTCCAGACTCTGATCGCTCCTAACAGGATGCTGGTGGCTCTGCTGCCATGTCCAGACGTTGCTGAAGGACCCCCAAGTGGCAAAATCACCCCTGACGGGCAGGACGCCTCTCACATCCCAGGCCCCCCTCTGACAAATGCCTATAGCACCCCATTTCCACGGCAACGTTTCCCACCGTTTCTGAAAAGCCCTTGGAGCAGCAAGCCACTGGGGCAGGCTTCTCGCCTCCCCGGGTCTCGAATCCAGGGGGTGGGGGCAGCCATGCCCGGAAGCCCCTCCCCGCACTCTCTGTAAGACCTGCTGTCCTGATTTCTCCCTTGGGGCCTGTCGCCACCTCCTCGCCGGACCCTGCAGGGACAAGTGGCCCATGGCCACCACAGCCCCCGTTGTCCTCATGCCCCAGCCTTGCCCTCCTGCTGCTCCCTAAGTCCTGCCTCCCCCTTCCAGCGGCTTGTGATTGGAACCTGTCTTTACTCCAGCATCTTTCACTTTGGGTTACCCCCAAAGCAACCCCATCAGAGTCTGGAGAAAATTTCTCTTCCAGAAGGAGGAGTCCTTCTCCGGGAACCCTCCCTGAGCTGCCCCCTTCCCTGCAATGAGCTGGGCAGGTTTTCCTGCTGGGTGTCGCAGTCAAACGGCTTCTCCCGGTCCCTTGCCCCATTCCCACTGTCACCATCAGAGTCTGGCTCCAAGAAGGTGGCCTGACTGAGGTTGTGGTTCGGTTCAATTCTATTTTCATTCGCTGAGGGCTCCATGCTCCCCACTGCCACCTAATCGGACGGGGGTTCAAGCTAAGGGGCAGGTCTGGAGAGCAATGGGTTACAGCACTGGGGGGGGGGGCTGGAATCTGTTCTCCCTGCCCAGAGCTTCAGCCCCTTGTCCTATGGAGGTGGGGGGAGTGGCTTTAGAGGGACATCGGAATTTCTCCAGCTGGAAGTGCCCACCAGGGAAGACCCGCTCCAATCCAAGCGGAGCTGGGGCTGAGGGAAAGCACTAGGGAGGCAGAGGGGTACCCCGATTCTTGCCCAGGGGACCCCTTAGGAGGCTGGCCTCCAGTCCAGCCCCTGGCACCTACCCTTTGTGGAGCCTGAACTTCCAGCAAGTAAGGTGTCCCCGGGGCGCAGAGCAACGGGCACAGGCAGTGACTTGAGTCCCCTGGGCTGGCTTTCACCTCCTTCATCATCCGCCCACCAGCCTGCGTATCCCTGACCCGGGTTCACGCCCCTTCTCGGCCCTGGGCAGAGACTCAGTCCTGTCCTGTGGGTACCTGGTTGCTGGACCAGCAGTTCAGGGACTGGAGGCTGGCTGTGGGGGGAGGGTCAGGGAAGGGTGCACTGGAGGCCAAGGCCACCTCCAAGCCGGCAGGGCTGCGTGCATGGTGCTGAGGGATGCCTGGGTCTCGGGAGGACATGGGAGGTGGAGACCTTGAGGCCTAGCAGCCTGGGAAGTGAGTCCCGTCTCTGTCAGCATTTGTCAGGCCCCAGGGTCCCCAGCTGGGAAATGGGGGAAGTGACCTTGGTCTTCCTCTCCTGGTGGTTACCGGAGAAGGCTGGGAGTGTACGTGCAATGGGTCTTTTCAGGCCCGTGAAGCCTGGGGTCCCAGGCTCCAGGCACCACTCTGTCACGCGTGCCCCCTGCCTCAGTTGGTTGGCTTCAGGCACCCGCCTACCACGCCTTTCCCCCAGTTCCTCAGGCTCCTCTTGATGACGCAGGCAGCCCAGCCCTGGCTTTGGCTGAAGTTGTTCTTGGCCCATGTGGACACGCCCGTTCCCAGGCCAGGCCTGGCTCCCAGACCCCTTTTTTTCCCCTGCCTGCTGTCCGCAAGGGTCCCCTCCCTCGTTCATGCGGGCTTTGCCTGCGGGCTGCTTCTCCCTAGGCTTCTAGTCAGGGTGCCCGCCTCCTGGGTTCTTGCTGGTTCTTGACCTTTGTCTGGTGCCTCTGCCCCAGGTTTGTTTTTATTGTGTGTGAGGCCCAGCGGGAAGAGATGGGTGGAGAGTCCGGGGTGTCCTCCGGGCCTCCCTCCCGAGGGTCGTCTAGGGTGTACCCGGGGATGGGCTGGGGGTGGAGGGTAGGAGCTGGTCCTTGCAGGCGCTGGAGAAAGACCCTCTGCCTAGAGGTGCTCAGGGACCCCCCCCGGGGGCCCCATGTGGCTTTGGCACGGTGCGTGGGAGGGATGAACCTTGAGAGAGGGTGTGAGAGTGAATGTGTGGGTGGGAGCCCCGGAGAGGCCGCACGGGAGATGGGGACCGTGAGAATGTGAGTAGGTGGCGACCCGGGGCAGGAGTGTTCTTGCCTGTGGGGGGACAGGTCCGGGGAAGGAGTTTAGGGGATCGAGGGAACAGTGCATCAGGAATACTGGCCACTAGGTGTCACCAGGAGCTCACGGGACAGAAGAAGGGCTCCGCGGGAGTGACCCGAGCCCCTTGTCCTCCACTCTATGTCCCCCCCAAGGGTGGGTGCGCTGCCCGATCACCCACCAGCAGTGTTGAGCTGGGGGGGTGGCAGAGCCCCATCCAGGAGGAGACGCTTTCCGTGGAGGCTGCCCTGTCCACACAGACCCAGGCGAGGGCAGAGCTGTGGGGGGTGGGAAGTAGCTCCTGGCTACCTCGCCTGCACCCGGCCCTGCTGCAGAGGGCCTGCTTTCTGCTGCTGTGGCAATTAAATTCCCCAAGCCCCACTGAACTTTCTTCAGCCGTCCCGAGCCCGCCCAGACCCTGGCCCCATCCTCCCGCCGTGCATTCACCGATACATTTGCTCACATACCCGCGCATTCACGCCGTGCTCAGCAAGGACCTGCTGTGTGCCGGGCACTGGGGATCCAGCCACAGACAAGACAACTGGACTCCACCCCCGGGAGCTTGGGAGCTACGGAATGTTAGAGTCACCAGATAAACTAACCAGAGGATTTGTGATAGAGACACCATCCCATAAGACAATAAATGATGAAGTTACTGGGAGGGCTGTGGGGATGGCGACTTTGGGGGGTGGTTATGAGCAAGTAAAGAGAAGGCTCATGTTCACATGTCAAGCATGTGATCACCAGATGGAAGAACATTCAGGGCAGCTGGAATGGTATGTGCAAAGGCCCTGAGGCAGGAAGAAGCCAAACCTGTTATTAGTGAAACACGGAGGTCTGTGTGGATAGGGTACAGGGACAGAGGTTGGAGGATGGGAGGAAACAGACCAGAAAGGGATCCAGGCCACGTTGCCTTCTTCTCCCCAAGGACACTCGGTGGGGAGAGATGCCCAGGGGCCACCCCCTCTGCAGGGTGGTGGAGCCTTCCTGCTGGGATGTGGCTGGAGGACCTGTTCCATCCAGACCTGCTCGTGGCTGGTAAAGAACAGGTGCCACAGCCCAGGGGAGATCTAACCAGACCCAGCCCTCATATCCCGGCGGGCCAAGGAGCAGCTAAAACCCCAAGAGAGACTTTCCCCACGGGTCAAGGGCTCCCCAGAGCAGATCAGGGCAGGGCTGGTCTGTCTCAGTTCCCAGGCTCCTGGATCGTCTTTTTGGCTGGGAACAAAAGGATGGGGTAGGTAGGGCCAAGTGAAGGATGACAGAGTTCCTGTCCTGAGCCTTTTCACTGCTCACCACCCTGCAGTGTCTCTGCACCCTTCAGAGTAAATCCAAAGACCTTATCATGGCAATGACCTTATATGCAACCCCCTAACCTTGCTCATACTGTATGCTGTTCTCCTCGACACCTGCTTGGCTCCAGACACACTGTTCCTTAAGCAGGCACACACCTGCCTCGGGGCCCCTATACGTGTGGTTCCCTCTGCTTAGAATGTTCTTCCCAGATATCCTTAGGGCTCATTTCCTCAGCTCCCTCTGAGCTGCTCGAATAGCCCCTTCTCGGGAAGTATTCTCCATGCCTTCCTTTGCAAATCACATCCCCTACCTCGATGTCCTGCTTTTCTCCCTGACCACCATCTGAAAGTCTGTGTATTGGGCTCATTTTGTTTGATTGCTGCCTCTTGGCTACCTGTAGGGGACCAGAAGCCAAGTCCTCGAGCAATGAATGCATGAAAGAATGCATGGACGTGAGTGGGGACAAGCCTATTCCCATCCCTCCGGACCCCGTCTGGCCATCACGGGACATCCACTTGCCTTGAGCCCTGGCGGTCCCCAGGCTTTGTCATGCTCTGCCAGGCCTGGAAGGGTCCTGCCACCATCCCTGGAGGGAGTCATAGGGGAGGGCAAGGCAGCCCCCCATCCCCGGAGGAGCTTCCAAGGACGAATCTCAGCTGGAAGCGTTGGGTCAGACTGCCACCAGGGTGGCCAAGCCACGAACCACAGAGGATCTGTCCCAGTTTTACACTCCTGTGAACTGCAAATCACATTTGATGGCTTCGGGCACCCCAAGGCTGCTCAGCTCTGAGGTGAACCCTGCCTCTACTTATTGCCTCTTCCAAGGTTTCCAAGAGGTATTTAAATCAGAACCACCCCCCACTTCAAGGTACTATTGAACGCCTATCAGGAGGTGAGGGGGTAAAGCTCAGTGAATTGTTTAAAAGAAAATCTGGCTCCCGTACCCTCATAAATAGACTCCTAGAGCCGAAAGGGCCAAACCTGGCCTGGGAATTTAAAAATATTTTGGGGGAAACATCTTCAAAAGCCCAATATTTAAAAAACAAAAAGCAAAAAAATAGTGCTCTTTCGAGGAGGAAGATGAGGCAGCATCAACTTGTGGGAGTCCTTGGAGGGACCTGAAGGGACCCCCAAGGGTCCCGGAGAGCATGGTTTGAGAACCATACACCTCAACTTCCTGCTCATTGCAGGCGGCGGGGGACAGCACTGTAGTGAAGGGTGTCCTTTCTCCCGGCAATGGCTTGTAAATCAGTCTGCACTACCTGAGGTTCCCGGGAAGGGTCACAGCTGGGAGGTGGGTCCCAGCCAGGCCTGGTGGCGTCAAGAACAACTCCAGACCCGGGGGGAGGGGGGGCGTGCCTCTCCCTCGGTGCCAGCGACCTTTCGCCCAGGTCCGCTCTGCGCCAGGGGCCACCGCATGCCTTCCCAGTGGACAGAGCTGCCCTCTGGCCGTGCAGCCGGCTTGGCGAGGGCTGGTCAGGAGCCTCGGCTCTCGGACAGCTGCCAAGCCTGGGGCCACGGGGACGGGTAAGGGTTTCTGGCGAAGCCCAGATCCAGCCATTCCAAGGGACAGCTGGAGTGTCTCTCCAGTCAGCGCCTGGAAGGGGGCCAGCCCAGCCTCGGGCTCGGGCCAAGCACATGTGAGCGCACTCACACTCACACTCACACACACACACACACGAGCACGTGTGTGCGCAGAAGCGCACAGTTCACATGTGCCCACACCGCACGGTCACACATGGACTTGGTGCCTGTGAACACACACACACACACACACACACACACACACACACACACGCAGAACACGCACGACACACGCACTGGTGCCCGGCCACCCACTCCCCGCTCTCCCCTCCCCAGGCGGGGACCGAGGAGCACACCTCTGGGGCGCATCCCGTTGGGGGAGGTGGCCCTTCTCCCTCCAAGTCACAGCAGCTCCTCCCCTCCGGGCCAGCCTTGTCCCAGCCCGGCCGCGGCGGGATGTGTGTGGGAGGAGTGAGGGGCAGCTGGGAGCATCTGGCCGCCTCGGGGACATCTCTCTGGGGTGGCAGGGAGCTGGCATTGCGCCTGAGCCGGGCACGGGGCCTGGGGTGGGGGTGGGGTGCCTGACTCTGGAGGTACTGTCCTGTCGGAAGCATCCAGGCCCATTCCCCGGAGCAGGGAAGATGGAGGAGGCTTTGAGAGTCCCTGCAGCTGGCGCCCCTTGCCTCAGGAAGTCAGTCCAGCCCTCAGCCTGCTGTCCTGTCCAAGGGAAGCTGCGCTTAGTGACGGTCACCTCAAACCTCTGAGGGCTTTGGGGGTTGGGGCACAAGACCTCCCGGTCCCTTTTGTCCCTTGGCCATGCAGGCCCAGGCACGCTGGGCCATCAGCCCAAGAGCGATAACTGACGTCACCAGTGACCCCTGGGCCTCTGCCATGTGAGGGGTGCTCTGTAGCCCCCGGGCCGTCATCCCAAAGAGCCCGCCCTGGGCTGGACTCTGCTGCGTCCAGCTTGCTGACACCAGCCCATGGCCTCAGCCCTCCGTAGGGCTCTGTCACCTCCCCCACTGGATCAATACCTCCGAGCCTGCTGTCAGCAGATCTTTGACCTCTGACCCGGCCACGCAGTGTGACCCCTGAACCGCTCTGTCTTTCCACCAGTCCTTGCCCCGGTCTCTGGGGCGGCTGAGGCAAGGTGACCCCCAGCGACAGCACAGGCTGTGAGGGGAAGGGAGTGTGGCTGTCAGCCTCCATGGCCCAGCCTCTTCTCTTCACTCCACACTCAGGGCCGGAGTCAGCGGCCGCCCCTGGGGCCTCCCTGGCAGGACCTCCCTGGCAGGGAACAGGCTGGGCCCTGGAGCGGAATATGCCAAACAGCCAAGGGCTTTGCCTGAAGAATTTGGATCCCTTCTGGGGCCTTTCTGGGGGCCCGGGGGCCTTGGGAGGCCAGGGAAGGGACTCTGGGGGTCCTACCGCCTATCTGAGGCTGACAAAGGTGTCCCTGCTTACCCCCCACAAACTGCTCTGCTCACGGGCCTGAGGCTCAGAATCCCCCCAGGCACAGTTCTGGCTGAGATGAACCCCCAGGCTAGGAAGCGTGTAGCCAGGGATGGCTCAGAGCCCCCCACGCCCCCCGGGCCCCACGGCCAGGGCACAAGCCCATAAGCCTCTTGGGGGTGGGAGGGACCCTGTCCTCCTATATCACGGGCTCCTTCCCTGCAGCAGCCCCCCCGGCCAGTCATGTCTCAGCAGCCCTGACCCGAGGAAGAGGAAGGGGCTGCTCAGGGCCCGCAGAGTGCTCCTTAGCCCCATCCCCTCCAGCTCAGCCGGAAGGTCCCCGCTCCGGCCTCCCCGGCCCGCCTCTCCAGCCCGCTGCAGCCCATCGTCCACTGACATCCCCCGAACCACCCTGGAACGCAGCGTGGGGAGTCCTGGGCTCCTAGGCAGACACCAGTGTCCCGAGACTCCGGTCCCAGAGGGTCTGCCCGGGACAACGGGACCTGGTCACGCACCATGGCATCTTACCCGGGGGCCTTTCCTGGTACCTGGAGTGCCTCCCCGCTTCTAAGGCTCCTGCTTCTAAGAGGAGACCCCGCCCCCACACAGGTGTTCTGAGAGCCATGGGGCCCGGCAGCCCTCTGTCCTGGGTCTATGGGCGTCCGCAGGAGGGGCACAGAGGCGCATGAGGGGAGTAGCCGGGAAGTGGCCCAGGTGTGCCCGACCCGGGGGCGTGGACTTCTCACTTCTCCCCTGACTCCACTGGCCTCCCCTTAGACCTCCAGCAGGTGCCCTGGGGGTGGGGGGTGAGGGGGGGGATTCAGACCCCCTGCAGGGACCCTGGGCCATGCTCAGGAGCCAAGAGGGACGGCCAGGCCTGAGGCGGAAGACCGGTCATGTTGGCCCAGGCCGGGTGCGCGTGTGGGCAGCAGGCCCTGAGGTCAGTGGGTGGCGTCGGGGCATCTGGAAGGTCCCAGCACAGCCTTCTCAGGCCCTTAGCCAACCTGCTCCACCCCCCCCCTCCCACCCCAGGCAGTTTTCTGGGCTGTCGGGGGGCCTCGTTTCTTCCATTCTTGGGACCTGGGCCAGGCAGGTGGGAACAGCCTGGGGTTCCGGACTCAGGTCGGCGGGGGGCGGGGGGGTGGGGGAACAACAGTAGAGTCCCCTGTGCTTGCCCCCTCCTTGCCGGCCTTGGGCTAAGCCTGCTGCCTGGTGACCCCACCCAGGCCCAGGAAACAAAGCCTCGGTGGAGGGAGTGACGGATTCCCCGGAGATGGAGCCGGACTTGAACCCGAGGCTGGGACTTGCAGGCCCTGAGTAGGAAATCCTGCCGAAAGAGCAGACTGAGCCAGGAGGGTGGAGGGTCACGGGCTCGAGCGCAGGGTGAGCCGTGCTCTTCTCCCTGCTCGGCGCCCAGGACCCTGCCTGGCCTGCAGAGGTGACCCGTGCAGCCCGCTGGGCCCCTGGGGCTTTGGACAAGTGGACAGAAGACTGGGGTGCGAACAGTGCCCGAGCCCCGGCCCCTGAGCTGTGCCCGTCCTGCCCTGCAACCCCGTGAGGACATGAGGATGGGGGGCTCGGCGGCCGCGCGGGGAACCTCAGCTCTTCCTCCTTCTAATGAGCACCCCCGGGGCCCCAGGTGCTCCCTGCCGTCTCGGCGTTGGCACAAGACACCCAGCCCAGAGGGTCAACCCCGCGCTCTGCCGTATGCACACACACCAGCACTGCGCATGTGAACACACGTGCACGTACACACACACACCGCATACCACACACAGCACACCACACACTGACATACCCACTGCCCACAGACCCCCACACATCACACCCAGACACACACATCCCTGACGCACACACCACACACTGACACACACATCCCTGACGCACACACCACACACTGACACACACACCACTGATGCACACACCACACACAGACGCACACATCACTGACGCACACATCACACACTGACACACACACCACTGATGCACACACCACACATAGACACACACATTATTGACACAACATTACTGACGCACACACCACACATGGACACACACATTACTGGTGCACACACCACACACGGACACACACATCATTGACACACACATCACACTTAGACACACACATCACTGACACACCACACACTGACACACACATCACTGACGCACACACCACACACGGACGCACACACCACTGACGCACACACCACACACTGACACACACATCACTGGTGCACACACCACACACGGGCATACACATCATTGACACACAGATCACTGACACACACACACCGCACTGACACATTCCACAGACGCCACACAGAGCCCCCATCACACACACCACGTTGACACAGACCACAGACACACATACCACACATACCAACATACGCACCACATGCAGACACACACACTCCACCATGACATGGCCCCCAGACACCACGCATGTCCCAGGACACACACACCGACACACCGACACACCACACATTGACGTGGCCTCCGGACGCACACAGACCGAGCTCTGATGGCCCACGTCCGTCGCGCACACACACAGCCGGCCCAGTCCCCCCGCAGGAGCCCTGAGGCCCACGGGCCTTCCCCCGTCCCGGAGGTTCCTCAGCCTCCACTTGGCAGAGCCTGGAGCTCAGGGAGGGCAGGGTGTCCTGAGCTGAACCCCTGGCAGGAGAAATTCAGACGGGAAGTGGGTGCTTCCAGGAGGGATGCCCTGCGGCGTGGGGAGGGGGGTGGTCACAGGCTTAGGGCGCACTTTGGGGGTGGGCAGCTAGGTGCTGAGGCCTGGGGTGAGGGGATGTCCCTGTATCCCCCGCATCCTTCGGGGGGGGGCCGTCACCTCCTTGGGACAGCCTTGAGGGGCCTCTTGCCCCCTCCAGGGCGGAAATCCCTCTCTCCACCCAACTGGGGGGTGGGTGGGCACAAAAAAGGCCCTGTCTTTGACTCCCCACGTACTTTTTCATGGTTGATCTGAGGTGCTCTGCCGGGCCACCACCCTGCTGACCTGGCTTGGAACATAGGAGACCAGAAGGAAGTCCCCACGTCTTGTGCCCAGAACGAGGGGCCTGGGCAAAGACCCACCATCTCCTCCAGGACATGAAGAGGGCCTTTCCCAGACCGCGTGGCCAGGCCAGCCTGAGACGGTGGAGACAGAGGTCCCTCTTGGAGAGCGGGGCCCCAGAGACCTCTGACCCACTCCCTCTGCCTGACATTCCACCACCGGAGCCAGATTCTTCTGCTGCAAATTACCCAAGGCTCCTTTACAGCGGAATGCCTCCAGGGCCATCCATGGATGAGGTGAGGGGGCTGGGCGCTGAAGGCAGGTGGGGCCTGGTGTGGGCTGGTTCCCAGGAGGAGCTGGGTTTCATCAGTCCTGGGGGTAGGGGGGGGTCTCCCCAGAGCTCAGGCATGGGGGGCAGTGGGATTCTGCAGCATCAAGCCTGCTGTCCCCTCCTCTCCTGGGGCCCAGATTTGTGGAAGGAGGAGCAGGTGCTGGGCTTCAGGTGATGCAGTGTTTCTTGGGGTGGCCTGCCCGCCCTCCTGGCAGAGCAGGGGGTCAGCAACGGCAGTGGTAGCAGCTGCTCGGTCTTTAGAATAAGGAGCTGGACACACAAAAGTAGAAAGGGTTCCTGAGGGGAGCCCCTTGCCAGGTACAGGGTCCAGGAAGGGACACAGCCCCATGGGGTGCTGAAGGCGAGGGACCCCTTCTCTTAGGAAGCCCCCATGCCTGGGTCTGATTGGCCCCCAGCCCCGCTCCTGGTCAGCTGCAGACCCCGAGCTCTGGCCCTGGCGGAGGCCAGCCTGTCCGCACAGGAGCTGCGTTCGCAGCCGGGATGGGATGAAAATAGGAAGTGGCCTCTAGTGCCAGGCGGATGCTGCCTGCCCTTCTTCCTGGGTGTGGGGGTGGCTGCCCCTGGAGGGCCTGAGTCACCCGCCAATGACTGCTGAGAACACAGCGTCCCTAGCTGGACCCCCCCAAGGCTCACTCAAAGGTTAGCCTGGGGGCACCATTGGTCTGCAGCTGCCTCCTGACCCTCCCCTCTTATGGGGCACCCTTAGAACTTAACTCTGCCAAAGGCCTCTGCTCTTTGTTCCAATTAATCTCCCCAGGATCCCTGCCAGGCAGGCCTAGGTTACAGATGAGGAAGCCAAGGCCCAGAGATCTGCTCAAGATCCCACAGCCAATCCCTGGCAGTGTAAGGACTTGAACTTAAGACTGTTTCAGCGAAGGAACCAATTGTGAGGAGGGCAAGGCCTAGCCCTGAGAGGTGATAACTTGAGCCAAGACTCAAATGACAGGAAGGAGCAGACCAAGTCCATATAAGGGGGAAGTGCGTACCAAGAGAGACAATAGCCAGTGCAAAGGGCCTGTGGCAGGGACAGGCTTGTTGTGTCTCAAGAACAGACAGGAGCGAGGTAACAGTGGTTCCAAGATGTAGACCACACCAACTGGATGACCTGAGTCATCTGAGTCCCCAGATCTAAGTGGGCTGGGTGTCCGTCCTTAGGCCTATGTTGCCATTTCCAGCTCCAGTCAGAAAGGTGTGCTGGACCTTGCAGTGAATGGACAGTTTCTGCATCCAAGGATTGGTATGTTGTAGGACTGGGACTTTCCCCCATGTCTTCCCGGAGGACAGGCTGGGGACAATAGGAAGTGATGATAGCTCACCTAGGCCATGATGGACTGCTGACCCATGACCCTCTGTCCTCCAGGGCAACCCAGAGAACCCATTGACCCCATGTCTCAGGCACAGAGATGGGAGCTTCTCAGAGGGCTCCTGGGGCAGTGGTAGGCATTCTGGTTCTCTGGCTCCATGGAAACCTTCCTCTGACCAAAGGCAGCTGGAGTGTGGCTGAAGTGTGCACACTTCCTGCCTGCCCACCAGAGAAAGGGAGCCACAGAAGCTTGTGTGGGGAGCACAGGTGAGTTTCCAAGGATCCAGGGTGGCTGTCTTATAATGAAAGAGAACATAGAAGTCCAGATGGATCTTATCTAAGGCAGTTTATAGGGGAGTTCACAGGGAGAGAAGGTGTATCTGGTGAGGGGTTGGGGAAAACATGCCAAAGAGGGTAGCATCTAAGTGAGTCTAAAGAATGGGTCATGTGGGGCGCCTGGGTGGCTCAGTGGGTTAAAGCCTCTGCTTTCGGCTCAGGTCATGATCTCAGCGTCCTGGGATCGAGGCCCGCATCGGGCTCTCTGCTCAGCAGGGAGCCTGCTTCCTCCTCTCCCTGTCTCTCTGCCTGCCTCTCTGCCTACTTGTAATCTCTCTCT
>LNAC01000324.1:2406151-2434118 GCA_002007465.1 Ailurus styani | reverse complement strand
CAAAAAAAAAAAAAAAAAAAAAAAAAAAAAAAAAAGAATGGGTCATGTGGAGATGAGGGAAGGTGTGGCTGTCCCTAGAAGCCAGCATGGCTCCAGGGTGAAAAAGGTCCCCTGGAGCATTTGACCCTACCCTCCTGACCCTGCCAGATCCTGGCCTTGTGTCACCACTTTATGTTGTTCTTCTCTGGACTAGACCTCAATCTCTGACCTAAGGAAAGTGAAGCCACCCTCCAAAAAACCAGATTGGCCCACCTTTCCCGCTCTGTACCACCACCTGTAACCTGGTTTGAAGACCCTCAGTCCTACTGACCTAAGGAACGGAAACTTCTCATCCCAGATCCTGCCTCAAGCCCACTTCTTTGTACCTGATTATTTATGCCATTCTAGTTTAGTGGAGTATAGGGTTCTCGGTGGAAAGTTACTTCCCTAATCACCTGGAAGACATCATTCTTTAGTTCGCTGGCATCTCATTTCTGTTGTCAGTCTAAATGTTGTTCCTTTGGCATAATCCCTCATTTCTTCCTCATCCACAAGCATACCTCATTTTATTATGCTTCATTTTCCTGCACTTTGGAGATACCATGTTTTTATTTTTGTTTTTGTTTTTTAATAAATTGAAGGTTTGTGGCAACCCTGTGTTGAGCAAGCCTATCAGTGTCATTTTTTCAAAAGCATTCGCTCACTTTGTATCTTTGCATCACACTTTGGTGATTTTTGCAATGTCTCAAACTTTTTCATTATTATTATATTTGTTATGGTGATCCATGATTATGACTTGCTGAAAGCTTAGACGATAGTACACATTTTTTAGTAATATTTTCTTAATTAAGGTATGTACATTTTGGGGGCATCTGGGTGGCTTAGTCGTTAAGCGTCCGTCTTCGGCTCAGGTCATGACCCCAGGGTCCTGGGATCAAGCCCCGCATCGGGCTCCCTGCTTCTCCCTTTCCCACTCCCCCTGCTTGTATTCCCTCTCTGTCTCTCTCCATCAAATAAATAAATAAATAATAAGATATGTGCATTTTTAAAGTCATAATACTACTGCACACTTAACAGGCTATAGCAGACTGTAAACATACTTTTATATGCATTGGGAAACCAAAAAACATCATTTGACTCACTTTATTGCAATATTTGCTTTATTGCAACATACTGCAATATATCTGAGGTATGGCCCATACTTTTAAGATTTTCTTTTTGTTTAGTGTTCTTTCATTTTACTCTGGTATGAATTTATTTTTACTTCTCCTTCTTAGGGTCCAACGTGAAGACTCATTCCTTAGTTCTGGAATTTTCTCAGTCATCACATCTTGAATTTTTCCTGTTTTCACCTTCTGGAATTCTTAATTATATGCATGTTGAACTTCTTTTGGACCATTTGACTTTGTCCTCCTAGAGCCTCACAGTCTCATTTTCCTTTGTTTTTATGTCTCTGTGCTGTATTTCATGAAATTTCCTCACATGTCTTGTCCAGTTTTCCAATCCCCTTGCCCACCACTAGTTTGTGATGAATCCATCCACTGAGTTTTTACTTTGCACTTCGATGACATTTAATTTCCTTAGAAATCTAGATGCCTTTAATTTTTAGATAATATTTCCATTATGTATCCTACTCCCTCTTCTATCTCCTTGATAATTTAAAATTTATATATTATGTAGTCTTTTTCAAATGTACTAATATCTTTAGATCTAAGATCTGCTGACATAATGATTTGCTTTTGGGGGTCATTCATGACTTCTTTTTATTGTGAGCTCATTTTTATTGGGAATCTTTTTTTTTTTCTTCCCCGTGGTCATTGTCCTGAGGTGTGGAAATGCCCGTTCAAAGTCAGTGGAAGTTAAGTTTCTTTCATGGTCCTAAATCAGTTTTTATGTTATTTTCTAGATTTGGGGTTCTAGAAGGCCTGGATTGCGTAATTTGAATCCCACATTTCTTCATGGCTCTGGCTAGAGTTTTGATTTCTCAAAGGTGATGACTTTTTCCAACCCCAGGGTATGGAAAGCTTCATTGCACTTTCTTGGGTCAGCTTTGCAAGTCTCCTTTGCATGGGACAGTCTTTTCAGCCCTGGGCTTTCTGGAAGGGGGTCAGGTCCAGCTCACCACCTCGGGGAGTCCAGGACACATATTCTGTCCTCGTCTCCTACCCTGATTCTGGAGTCTTTCCCGGTCTTTCTGTCCTATACCCTAAATGATTGCCTCCATGGCCCTAAGGTGACTCAGTCCATACCCTTCAGTAGTACATCCTGACCTCCCCTTCCAGGAAACCTCCCAGCTTCACCACCTCCCTTCCAGTCCCAGAAGCTCCCCTTTCCAGCCCCCGTTTTTGTGACGCCGTCATGCCCAGAACCCCAGCGGGAGCCCTGAAGCACAGATTCCTCAGACACACCCTCCAGCTTCCAAGAACCCCAGACGCTGACCTGTTACTGTCCCTTCAGCCCATGACCTTTGAGCACAAAACTGTAAGACAGGCCAGTCGAGCCCTGACACTTTCTAGTCCGGGCAGCCGGGGCCTTCCGTTGTACCTAGATCAGTGGTTCTTGACGTGGGACAATTTTGTCTTCCCAGGGATTATTTGGCAAGGTCTGAAGACAGTTTTGATCGTTGTGACTGGTGATGGTGGTGGCGGCAGAGGAATGTTCCTGCCATTTAGTGAACAGAGGCCCGGGTTGCTGCTAAAGGTTCTCTAAGGTCCGGAACAGCCCTAACCACACCGAAGCAGTTACCCAGGCTCGATCGTCAATAGGACTGCTGTGGAAACTTGAAAGCTTCTTCTGCCCTTTCTCACAAGTGGGTGCTGAATCCTCAGGGGATGAGCCCTATGTTTGCTATGGGACGAAGGGGCAGGGGAGCAGCCTGAGATCCGGGCCCCAAGGTATTCCCGATTGGGGGGTGGGGGGGACAGAGGAGCCCTAGGACCTGCCACAGGCTGAGGGGACATCTGTGGAGGGGTGAGTCTTATGGGACCTGAAGGACACCGGAGGCCCAGACTGCTCCCAGCTCCCACGCAGAACCTTCTCCGGGCCTGGGGCTACGGTCCATCACACGCTCTGCCCTACCTGCCCACGAGGCCTCCCGCCTGGCTCCCTCCCCAGGGCGGCCAGCACGCGCTGGGCACACCGCCCCGTGTGATGTGGGGAGCAGGCCCCGTGTGATGTGGGGAGCAGGCATGCGGTCGTTGGAGCAGGCCAGGCCCTCTTGGGGTTGGGGGTGGGGATATATCTCTGGTGCCATCTTTCCTGTTCTGATGAATAACTGATCTGTGGTTGAGGCGAGAAGGTCACCTCTGCCCAGGGAAACTCAGGAACAAACCACTTGTGACTGGTGGGAAGAGCCCAGGGGCGGGGGCAGCGGGAAGTCTGCCTTCCCTGGCCACCAGGCTGCCGGGGGCAGATTTCAGAAAAGGGAAGTGCTGAGCTGGGGCAGCGCTTCCTGTGGTCGCTGGCAGTCAGGGCATCGGGGCGGGCACGGCAAATCAGAGGGGTGCTGCTCACCCCGGGAGGAGGCGAGGTGAGCCCTCCCTGGTCCACGGCCCGGGGCGAGGAGAACCCGGGCGGGGCACTTCTGCCGCCGACCTTCACCAGTCCGCGCTGGGGGGCCTGGGGACGGAGGGGCTTCCTGACACACCAGGGACCGTGGGGGCCCCTGTCGCGGAGACTCCCGGAGCCCCTTTCTGTCCACCAGCGCCGGGGGGTTTGCTCCCTGCCTCTCCTTATCTCTAGACACTGCCTGTCCTGTTCACACGCCCCTGCTTTCTGCCTGTCCCTGGACGCCGAGGGGAGGCCCCCTGCCCGTCCTGCTCTGGGAAGGCCTCCCCCCCTGGTCTGCTTGCTCTGGGGGGCCCCATCCTTCAGAAGGAAGGCCCGAGCCCCGTATGCTGCTCTGTGCCCCCCGTGCCCCTCAAAGCGGACAGCTGTCTGTACCTTCTGTCCCTCGTCAGGGAGGGGACTAGAGCAGGGATGAGTTTCAAGCGAGGCGGCCAGGACTCCACAGTCCCTGGAGCCCGCCTTCCCTCCTCCGAGCCCCGCAGAGCGTGAGCCCAGGTGCTGAGCCCAGAGGAGTGCCTGGTCCACGTGGGGAGCCGAGGGGCAACTGGCTCCCCACCAGGCTCAGCCAGGAGGGCTGCTGGTCCCCTGCTTGCTGGTCCCTGTCACCTTCCTCTGAGTCCCGTCCACCCCGCCTTGACCTCCCAGCCTCCCTCAGGCCCCACCGGACGCCACCGGGATAGAAAGAAACCCTGGGCATGGAGGCTACCCTGTGCCTTTTGCTCTGGTTGGACCCTGTGGACGGGAGTCTGGCTCCTTCCACACCCCAGCACGCTTCTCCTCTCTTCCTGGGGGTCTCAGGGGACGGGGCTCCCTGGAAGGTGCAGAGGTGTGTGTGTGGTGGGCTGCAGGGATGGAGCCGCTGCTCCTGCCTCCCGGGTCCCACCTGGGGCCTGTGACTGGCAGGGTCAAGTCAGCGAGACCAGCACCCTGCCCTGCCCCCTGCGCTCAGGCCTGGGCTGTGCCCGGGGAGGCCAGGTCAGCCCGGCTCCCCAACCCCCCGCCCCCACGTTCTACCTTTGCCCCCTCCTTTTACTCTCCCCTTCTCTCTTGACCTTGGGTCACCTCTTCTCTCTTTCTCTGTCTCTCGCACTGTCTCTTCTGTTTTTCTTTCTCTTCACCAAGTTCCTCCAGCCCCGGGACCCCCAGCTCCTCTCTGTCTATATTTGTACATCTGTCCGTCTGGCTGTTGCTGTCCGTGTTTCTCTCCCTCCTTATCTCTCGTCCTCATCACCCTACCCTGACCCTGGCTCTTCTGTGTCTGTCTCCCTGTCTCTCTGGCTCTCCTGTCCCCCTGCCCTGTCCCCCCAGCACTCATCCTGTCCCTGATCTTCCTGTCTCTGTTGTCCAGAGACCCCCCCCCACACACACACACCCCTGCCCCGGGCAGCTTGGCTCCACGCTTGGCAGCACCCTGCTGGGGCATTTCTTAGCTGCCCACGGGCCCTCATCCTGTTATCAGTTGGAAATGAATCAGAGATTAGGAAACGGGGGAGTGGGGGTGTTATCGCCCGGTGCACACAGGGCTCTCAGCTAATCTCTGGTGGGCCTGGGTTCGAGAGGAAATGCACTTGCAACACCGGGCCCTTCTTACCGTCACTGTCATGTCCGCTGCAAGGCTGTGGGGACAAGGGCATGAGGCTGGAGAGGGACTAGCCCTCAGCTCTCTGCAGGCGTGTGCACACTCACATTTGTGCACATATGCTTGCAGGCGTGCACACACAGGGGAGACTCTGGGACGCTCACATACCTCACCATCGTCGAGCCTTGCACCTCATCCTTGTCTTGCCTTTGCAAGACCATCCCTGGGCCCTGGTTGCCATCTCTCCTCCCTGGGTGGCTGCTCTGCTCGGGCCTCGTCCTGGGCGCCCCGCAGCCCCGTTCTCTGAGCAAACCAAGGGGCCCCGTTCAACAGCCACAGGACTGGCCACTTTCCTAACCAAGCCGTCCGGATGTTCTCAGGATTAGCCCACCGTCGTCACTGTGGCCTCCAGGCCTGTGTGTCTAGCTCCTGTCCCCACTCTGTCCCACCCCTGCCACCACCCTTCTGCCCCTCAGCTGTCATTATCCCACACCGCAGTCTCCTTACTACCCCTTAGCTTCGGCCCGTGCTGTTTCCTCTGCCTGGAAAACTTTCTTCTGCTTCCACCTGGCTGACATGCACACACATCCGCTCACCCAGCTGTCGTGTCACCCTCTCAGAGCATCGAGGGTCCCCATCTGGTCCCTCGTCTCTGGGTCCTGGCCCCTTGTGCTCTGCCCTCACTGCATCGAGTTTCCTGTCCCCGCAGAGACTACACTCTTCTGGGAGGGACTCCTTGCTCACCGGCCACCTCCCTCTAGACCATGGGCACTGAGGCCGAGACCACGGCCTCCCCCACCTGTCCAGTATCTGGGCTGGACCTGGCCACGCTGGACAGGGGTCTGGACAGATGTATAAACACACCCAGAGACGTGGACACCCAGGTGTGCACGCAGAAACACACAAACCCATCCATAGACGTGTGCAGAAACTCCCACGTAGACGCTCAGGCGGACTCACAGGCAGGAAGACACACGCACACACATGCACACGCACGCGTGCACACACACACGCATGCACGCACACCTGCTGTCTTCCAGGCGCTCCATGCACCTCACCAGCTGGTGGGCACCCAGCCCTGCCCACTCAGGTAGGATCGCGGTCAGTGCTGGCCTAGGCGGCTCTCGGAGGGGCCTCCCCTGGCTCCATCTAGGGGCAGGTGGATGGGGATCTGGCCAGAGAAGCCAGACGAGGTGGCCTGCACTTGAGGCAGCGGGAATGGAGCTTGGAAGCTTTGAGACAGCTTGTCATCCCAAGCACTTACCAGAAGCTTCTCTTTTTCTAAGATGGTTTTTACCATCATCACTACCCAGCTGAGAAAAGTGGTGAGATCCTCCTCGGGGTTCTGTTCATCTCTGGGGGGTCCCCTGATTCAGGGTTGCTTGGAGACGGCCTGCTTTTCTGCTCTTACCGGCCCCGGAACAAGGAGAACCAGGGCCCGGGTGTGCCCGCTGCCCACCAGGCACGGGGGACGCCTCTGTGACCCTTTTGGAGACTGAAGGACATTTACTCAGCTCCTTGGCTTCTGACCCTCCACCAGCTCTGTACCATCTTCCCTCAAATATTCCTTCCAAGGCAGCCCTAGAAACTTCTAGAGTCCCTCAATCCTGATTTCCAGCTTTTTTTGTGATCAGGCGATCAGGCCCACGCCTTGCCCTTTCCCCGGACCCCACGTTTACAGACACGCTGGTGAGCGCCATGTGCTTCCCGTGAACGTGGGAGGGGTTTCCACGGGGCTCAAGTCTCCTTGCACCCTTTTCTCGTCCCCCCAACAGGGGGCTGGCGGCTGGCCGGTGTCTCTTGGATGGAAATGCTGAAGAGTCCTCGGCTGATCTGAGAAACGTGAGAACAGGGCTGGGAAAATCGGCCGTTTTTGTGGTTTGGGGGTTTGAAGCAAGTTTCACAACTGATCTCCCAAGAACATGGTCCAGTCAGATGCGCTCCCCGCCGGGGGGCCCAGTTCCCCGCTGGCTCCGGTGCTGACCGCCCTTCTGGCCGGGTCCAGAGGGGAGGGCCGAGGCGGAGGCGAGGGGCTTCACCCGCCCGCCCCACCTGCTCCCCACTTTCCTTCTCTGGGGGATGAGCTCAAGGAGCTTGAAGATGAGACATTCTGGGGGGTTCTCGTGGTTTCTGCCTCAGGCTGTGGCATCCGACGAGGTATCCACTTGGCCCCTCTCACTCCCATTCTGGAAATGTTTCTCAGACGCCCCGGGGCAGCTGTACCCTTGAAGCCTTCCTTTGTGGGGACAAGAGGCCCAGAAATTCTTCCGTTGCCATACTCTTGGGCTGAAGCTGACTAGCAGCGGTACTAGAGGGACCTATTATGGGGGTTCAGGGAGAGATCAGGGACCCATGGGGGGCACACCACGCCCACCACGGATCCCTAGAACTTCCGATGCCTCCCCTGCAGATAGCACCCAGCGGGGCTGGGGTCCTCCAAGCCCAGCCCTGCCTCCGAGTGGCCTGGCCCCCAAGCTTGTCCTTCCACCCTGGGAAGTCCCGAGCACCCTCAGGCCAGCTGGGGCAGAACTGAAATTGGTGACATCTGTCTCTTCGGCCCCTTGGCTCCGGCCCCCGCCCACTCTCCCCTGAGTCTTCCTGCAGGAGCAAGGACCTGGGCGGAATGACACGCCATCCTCCCCTGCTTTCTTGCCTTCCATACCCCGACCCGCCCGGCCTGGGCCCTGTGTGCGTAGGACACTCCCCGTTTCTGGTGGTTGGTGAGATTCTACCCTCTGCCATCCTCTGTTCAGGGGTATGGTGGGCGGGGGCCCCTGCGTGTCCCTCAGAGCCTCCCCCCCCGACACACATGGCAGAGAGGAGACATTACTGCTTCAGGAGGCAGAGCCCCAGCTTCCTGCCTCTGCCGGGGGCGTGTGCAGTCACCAAGCGAGGGGGGCTGGGGACGGGCAGCGGGGACAACAGAGCCGGGGCTCGGAGTCACCAGTCATGGCCTGGGAGACAGACGGTCGTGTGCTCAGTCCGGGGAGTGGTCCGGGGGTCACACGGACGTGGCGGGTGGAGGAGTCAGGCCGGCGCTGCAGGGAGTCCTCCAGGCCACACTCAGGGGCCAGGGAGAGGTGTGGGGCCAGAGACACAAGCTTGGGTGGACGGGAAGTTTCTAGCGGTGGCAGGGAGCCTGTCAGCAGAACCAGATATGCGCAGACAAGCAAACACAGGCAGGTGGACAGTTAGCCAGCATCCAGAAAGCCTCAGTGGGTCTGCCCTTCGGGGGGAGGTAGCTACACACGGGCGAGGATGACTGTGCGGGGTTAGGCAGAGATGCCCAGACACGGCTGGGGTGCTCTGGGTACATCTGCTGGGTGCCTGTGTCCCCCTTCCCGTTCCCTATCCATATACCCCCTCCCAGCTTCCTGTTTCTGTTTTGGGGCCACAGGAACTTCCTCTTCTCATCATGGTTCAAAATGGCTTGCTGGGCTCAGTTGGAGGCCCAGCGGGGGGCTGGTCAGCCTGGCCCAAGAGCCAGCTGGAGGGGGAGGGGAAGAGGGGCTCTGTACCCCTGGTTGTGGCAGGGCCACCAAGATGTGAGCGGGCCCCTCCCACAGGTCTCCCTGAACAGACTTCTCGGGTTCTTTGGGTGCAGCTTCTGGTGTGAGTGCTGCTCAAGGCCAAGGTGGGCTGGGTCCTGCTGGACTGACCCTGAGCAGCCGCTGTATCCCCCTCCTGCCTCGGACAGAGGCCCAGGAGGATCTCTCGCCCTCCCCGTCTTCCTGCTTCCTCCCAGGCATACTAGAACTTGACAGAGGTGCTCGTGGGCGCCCGAGCATTGGCCCAGGACGCACCTGCTCACGGGACGCAGCCACCACCGGGAGCAGAGCTGCCAGGTGGCCTGGCCCGGGCAGTGCCCGGGTGCGTGCATGCCCCGGTGAGCATGTGCGATCCCGTGGAATGTGCATGCGTGTGAGGGTGTGCGGGTCTCCCTGGCCAGCATGCTTTTGTGTGTGCCTAGATGGCACCACCTCTCTCCTACCAGCCAGCGCCCTAAGCAGAGTTTGTCCCTTAAATGAAGTTAGCTGTGTCTTGCCGAGTCCCTGAGCCCATCCGTGAGGGAGTGAACTTCCCTGATTCCGGTGACACCTTAGGGGGTGCCTCAGGGGGTGTGGGGCCCAAGGCATGAAGCGCAGGATAGGCTGGGGTGTGTCCCGGAGGGACAGAGGGCAGTCCTCAAAAGTGCCCCTTGGAACCACCTTGATCCCTGGGGGATATAAGGCCGCCGCATGCAGGCCTGGGCCCCTGTGAACCCCCCAGGTGGTCTGGGGATGGGGCATAGGGGCACATGTGGGCAGGGCTGCTGAAACCTCAACTCACACCGCCTCACCGCTCCTCCAGCCGGCCTGGGCTGGACCCAGGGATCCAGATGCTTCCTCCAGAGCCTGGGGCTGCGGTCAAGGTCGGGAGAGTGCCACCTCCCCAGCACTGCCGTCCGGCGTTTCCCGAGCACTTGCTGTAGACCAGACGTCTCCTTTAATGCCCGATGACCATCCTTGTCCCTTACAGGTGGGCAGCAAGTTGTCAAGGGTCCGTGGTGCCCAGATCCTAAGCTGGGCAGCCAGACTCTGGGCCCGGATGCCTTCCTCCCACAGGGGAGACAGCTTAGGGAACCCAAGAATCTGGGGTCACCAAGTCCCACTTCTCGGCACCTGGTTTGTGCTCCCCGTTAGCACGGAGAGGAGGCAGTCACATAAACACTCACCAATTGTTTACACTGAGGGCTCGGGGCCATAATTAAGTCTCCACAAATCACCCCTTTATCAGCCAGGTATCTCCAGCAGCCTCCAAAGGGGAAACGTCCTGGAGCATCTAACAAAAGAAAGTTGGACGGGTTTTAAGACTTTTTTGAATTCCGAAGAATAGGCCTTTGTTGCCAGCTCCCCTTCTGTGGCAGCCTGCCTGGTCCCTGGCCTCCCCTGGACCGGGGGCAGGACCAGGTGGCTCCAGCCTTGGCAGCCCCCACGCGCCTGGGCTGAGCCCCCAGACCTCACCCAGCAGCTGTCTCCTCTCATTGCAGCGGTACCGCCCCCCCCCATGACCTGGCGGCGGGCAGGGTGCCAGGAGTGAGGTCCTGAGGATGTCCCCTCCTCTGCCCTCAGGGCCCCATCCCACCTGCCAGATCCAGGCATCCTTCCCTTCCAGGAACCATGGCCAGCCTGGAGCCAAACCCAGTGAGGTGAGGCAGGACTGACGACGAGGGGTGACCTCTGATTGCCCAAAGCCCCCCATTACCTGCCTCTCCTCTACCCTCACTGGGCTTGGCCTGTCATTCTCACCTCTGTGAACGCTGTTCCCTCCACCTACAATGCTTTTCCCTGCTCCTTTCTTCCTAGAAAATCTCTACTGAAATGTTAAGATGTTGCTGGGGCTTCCCCCCTCCCAGGGAGGCTCTATGCACGGCAGGCCAGGTCTCCTGTCCCTCCTCTGTGCTCCCCGGACTCTGCTCCCCCCACCCCCAAATGGTCTCCGCAACCCTGGGTGTGTGGCCTTTGAGGGCAGGTCTTAGGGATCAAGGCAGCCCCCTGCCTGGCACGAAGAAAGTGCTCAGTTCCTACTTATGGGGATAAAGGACGAGTGAGCGAGAAGGGGACAGCCACGTCACCCAGTGACAGACCGTGACCCCCGGAATGCTCACCCCCGTTCTCTGAGGGCTCTTCACCCCACGCACAGCCGCTCAGGCACTGTAGTGACTGTCACCCGCCATCTCGGGGCACCAGCAGCGAGCCGGTCCGTAAACGAACAGGCGTGGTGGTGTTCAATAAAACTTTATTTACAAATTTCACATCATTTTCACATGTCACGGACTACGATTCTTCTTCTGACTTGTTCTCACCATTAAAAAAATGTAAAAATCAACGTTGTCTCCCCAGCTATGCCAAGCCCGGTGGCAAGCCTGCTGCAGATGCTTCCCCTACCCTGTCTGGGCCGGGCCTGGTCAGCCCCCCTGGGGCCCCCACTTCAAACATGTGTACGCTCAACAAATGAAGGCAGTGAACAAACGAGGAAGCTACTAACCTGTTAGCTAAGCAACTCACCAGTTAACTAAGGTTTTAGCTCTTGGGTTTGGAGTCACCCCTTCCCATCTTTGGGCTTCTTTAGCCCTGACTGACTCCTTGTCCTCTGACCTGTCATATTGACCTCCTGCCCAATGCCACCTTCCTGACGTCTGGCCAGGCCCTCATCAATCCCCCAAGGAGCCCAAGGCGGTGAGAACCTCCAGAGAAATCCACAGAGTGCCTAGAAGTCTCCTGGGCACTCATTACTGCCAGGCTCAGGGTGCGGCCTGGAGGAAAAGCAGGGTGAGGCCTCAGGGCCGCGTGATGTGGGAGCTCTGAGGCCGAGAAGGGGGAGACCTGGGTGTACCTTAGGGCCAGTAGAAAGATCGTCAGGGCTGCCAGGGGACACATCCAGGCATCAGAATGTACTCGACAAAGGTGCAGCAGTAGGGTGCCCGAGAATGGGACCACAGTCAGCCCAGCAAACTAGATACAAATGCCCCTCTCTGTCCCAGCTGACAGAAGCTAGGGCCAAGCCTAATCCCACAGGGAGCAAAGGGGGGGTGAGTCCGAGTCCTAACCCTGGCCCTACCCCACTCACGGAGGCCTGCCTGGCCGGTGCGAGTGAACCCGTGGGCCCCGGGACCTGCCCCACCTCTGACAGGTGGCCTCCTCTCTCAGTCAACATTCACCCAACAGACCCTCGTGGACCCCCAGCGACCTGCCCGTCAGGCCCCGTGCAGGCTGTGGATGACACGGACATTGTTCCTGCCTCCTGGGACTAACAGGGAAGCAAAATGGTGGGTACACCCGCGAGGCCAGGAGTGGGGCCATCTTGAAAGAGCGGGAGGACCTGGTTAGGTACCTGGGCAGGGACGGGGGCTGCTTCCGGAGAGGCTCCCTAGCAGTAGGGCCCAGCCACACAACGATCCACAGGGCGCCAGGCGCCAAGCCCTGGAACAGGAACCAGCCGCTTGAAGGACAGCCCGAGAGGGGCAGAGTGATGAGCGTGGAGGCGGGGAGGGGCTGGGCCAGCCTGGGAATGGGATCCGACTGATGTTTGCCCAGACCGCTGGATGCTGCCCCTGTCCGCGTGAGGACCGGCCTGCAGGGCAAGACTCCTGTCCCCAGACGTACCAGGAGGCCAGCGTATGGACAGGAGTCTGCCGGGGAGTCGAGGGCCGGGTCTCCTGCCGGAGCAGGCGCAGAAGGCTGGGCAGGCCGTGGGCGGTGGGCAGGCCCGGAGACTGCTGCTCTTGGCCTGACTTTGGCGTTGGCTTGGCGTGCGGCCGCGGGAGCCATGTGTGGGCACGTCCCGGGGCCGCCCGCCCGCCGCCCGGAGATAGGAGCCACAGGCAGGCTGGCTCACCGGGGCCCGGCTCTCAGCAACGAGAAGGCGCGGCGGGTGCCGGGTGGCAGGGACCTCGCTGGGTCCAGCCGGCCTAGGGGACAGAGTCCCCCTCACCCTCACCAGGCCTTTGATCTGTCGTCCACCCACTCCGTACTGAGGGCCTACAATGCTCCAGCCCAGCCTCAGGGGCTGTCTAGCCTTGCGATCTATAGGAAACAGCATCTGCCTCCAGCCCCCCACCCCCAGCAGCAGGGCCCCCCACCCCGCCAGTACCTCCAACCGCAGCCCAGGCCTGGCCAGGCTGAGGAACCTCAGCTGCTGCCTCTCCTCCTCCCGGCTGCCATTTACCGGCGGCCCCAGGACATCCTGGGCAGTATGTGGCCCTGAAGAGAGAAACTTGTGTGAGGTCTGAGGACCCAGTCCTGGTCTCAGGCTTTTGGGGGTGACTGAGTAGGCTCCGGGCGCTGTGTGGCTGCTGCCGACAGTGCGCGCGCCCGAGTGGGGTCTTCGGAGTGCTTCCTGGGCGCAGGAAGGCCTGGGCGTGCATGGATCCCTGTGGACGTGTGTGACTCTGAATGCGTATGTGTTGCACACTGGGACAAAGTGTGGGCTCGTGTGTGTGTGCACACGCACCTGGGCCCGAACATGCGTGCGCCTGTGACTGTGAGCAGCATGGGGGCCGCGAGCATGTGTGCGTGCATACGTCTGGGTGTGTGCGTGTGTGCACATCTGGGTGCATGGTTGTGCTGGTGGGTGGGTGTGCACGTGCGTGTGTGGCCCACGCTCCTGGAGCAGAGTCCCGGGGCCTGTTTTCTGCTCCCCCCTCCAACCTCCTTCGCAGTAAGTGTTGACTCAGGGAGGGAAGGGCAGCCTTCTTTCAGGATTTCCTGGTTGGGGAGAAGTGGTGCCTTGGAAAGGGAACAATTGTGTCCTAAGTGGATGCCGAAGGGCCTGGGTTGTGCCCGGTCCCGTGGTGTCCAAGGCCGCCGGGCCATGTGTGCGCCGAGGCTGGGCTTTCAGAGGCCGTACAGAAAGGCTTTCGCCAGGAGCGAACCCGCAGAGGTGCCGCGAAGCCCTACCCAAAGGCCCCCCTGCAGGAGCCACGTGGCTGGAGGGCGGGGTGGGGGGCTGCCTGGAGCCCCCTTTCTGGGTGTGAAGGGGAGGCCAGCACTCCCCACAGACAGTGAGGCGTAAGCAAAGGCGGTCCTCCTACCTGCCCAGGCACTGGCTGCCGCCCGTCCCCCACGGGCCGGCCCAGGTTATCTGGTCCCTCCTGCCCTTTACCCCCCCAAGCCTCGACAGATAACGTGAAAACCTTCCAGGCTGTCAATCTAAGAGAGAGTGAAAAGTCCGAGGATGGCTGCACTCTGCAGAGGCCATCTGAAGCCCTGGCTCATTCCCGGAGGACCGGAGCCTTGGCTCCAGCAGGCCCTCTTGAGAAATGCAGAGTCTTGGGCCGCATGGACCTGTGGAGTCAGCCCTGGGCCCTCAACACCATCCCCTTGAAGATCCGATGAACCCAACACAGCAAGCCTTCCCCCTTCCCAGAGGTGCCCTGTCTCGGGTCAGGCTGTGGGCGAGGCTGCCCTGGGGGTGGGGTGGGGGAGGGGGGGCCAAGGCTGAAGGGGTGGGGCTCAGGAGGCTGGAGAAGGTGGGCCGCCAGCCCGCCTGCGGTGAGGGCCTAATCTGCAGGACAAAGTGGGGATTTGCAGCCCAAAGGCAGCTAATACGCCAGGGCTCGGCTTGTCTGTCAGCACCAGCTCCCGGGACAGGGAAGAAACTCTTCCCAGGGCGCCGGGAGCCCACGGTCCTGCTCTCCCCGGAGGTGGTGCAAACCAGGCCGAAGACTCGGGTCTCAGCTGTCCCTGAGCAGGGTGTCCAGGGGGGTCCCCAGAGAACCTCTAGTCCAGGCCCCCGTGAGCTCAGGCCCAGGGCGCCTGTCCCCAAGGACGCTGCCACCAAGTCTGTCCCCTGCCAGAAAAACAGGCTCCCCACCCCCCCACCCCTCACGCCCATTTTGATCCTCCTCCCGAAAGAAGTTTCCTCTGCCCTCTCCCACCCCCTGGGGCGTGTGGTAACCCAGGAGCTGGGCTGTGCGAGGTGAACAGAAACCTCGGGGGGCCCCCTTTGTCCACCTCAGGGGCCCCCAGGGTTTGGGCACAGGCCTGCCCTGAGCTGGGGAGGAGGGGACAAGAGTCCCCAGGGGCTGCAGAGAGTCAGTGCCTCGGGTTCTGGGGCGGGGGTGGGGGGGGGCGGTGCCAGGGCTCCGGGCTTTGGCCACACCACGCTGGGCAGCCACGAGTCTGGAGACCGTTAATAATTAAACCTGGGCCTGGGCCTTGACCTCGTGGGCCTCTGAGTAAACAAGCCTTTCTGGACAAGCGTCCCGCACCGCAGCCTGCTGGAGCCCGCTGGGCCCCTCATGGCCTTTCTGCCCCTTGACCTTTTCTGACCTTGTGGGCCAGGCCTCCTTCCCCCTCCTCAGTTGTGGAGCTGGAGCAATGACCAGCGGTCCGGACGCTTGCGCCTCTCGGAGGCCTGCCCCAGGTCAGCCTCTCGCCTATTGCCACCCCCGTCCCTATTCCCTCCGCACGTGTCTCCCACCCGAGCCTTGGGGGGCCAGCGCCTCTTCTGGGATGGGGGCTTGCCAATGGAGTGTGTCATCTGGTGGCCCAGTGCAGCTCATGGATGCTGAACCTCTGTGGCCAGAGTGGGATTTGCTGTCACTCTCGTGGACTCTGATGTCCGGGACATGTGTGATGGGTCAGACTCTGGGGGGGGCAGGCCAGGTAAGTGGTTCCAGTGTGCGGCTCCAGGCAACAGTCAGGATCACCCGTCAAAGGTCCACGTTCTAGCCCCACCTCTCCCCTAACTGGCTGTGTGACCCTTGGCCAGTGCCCTGACTCTCTGGGCCTCAGTTTCCCCATCTGTACCATAAAATGGCCATTATCCAGGGCTTGCTGGCTCCAGGATACTGGACCCCATGTGGGCTGATGGAGGACAGGAACGGCACACGTCCCACCCCACCCCAGGGACTCACGGACAGTCATCGGGTGGGCCCCTGTGCCCCTGGCTGCCCAGCGTCCACTTCCTTCCTCCACGACCGTCCTCGTGTTCCTCCGGCGAACCGGCCCTCTCCCTCTCTCAGGTCACCTGGTTGACATAAGCAAGGCTGCTGTAGCCCTGGGCCTCCGGAAGTGGGTCACGTGACCCGGGCACAGCCAATGGATGTCAGCCCTGAGACTTTTGCTGGAACTACCAGGAAAATTGTCTCCTTTTTCCTAAGTGGCAAAGTAGGGGAATGTGAGTGTAAGGTTTCAGTCTTTTGAGAGTGGAAGGTGATGAGAGGGGGGCGGGGCGGTGAGTCAGTAGGGCAGCCGCCGTCTTGTGGTCTCCTCAGTTCCCAGACCCTGTCGGCCCAACAGTGAGCCTTGTGGCTACTTTGTTGGGAGGCTGCAGGGAAGGCGAAGGGACAGAAAGGAAAGCAGGGCTGATACATGAGCATCTGGGTTTCACAACTGGGTAGGAGCAGCGCGTGAAGCTGGTACCACCCTAGGCTTTTCCAATACAAGAGCTGTTACGTGCCTTTCCTGCTTGATGGGCACTCGATGGTTTTTTCCTTCATTCACACTCTCTTACACTGTACTCAGCCTGCAGTGAGACGATGCCACACACACATGGTAGCAGTGTGGGCACAGAAAACAGGAATGGAGAACAGGGCAGGTAGGGAAGCCTGGCTGCAGTAAGGGGCTGGAGAGGGGAGTTAGTGAGTGCGGGGAAGGGCCAGGCCAGGCCAGGTCAGTGTCAGGCAGAGAGCTTGGCCCTTGGGAGCCACTGAGGGCTTTGGATGAGGAGATGGTGGGTAAATGGTTGAGGCTGACAACAAGGGGGCAAATGTGAATGTTTGTGTTTGCACACACACACACACACACACACACACACACACACTCACATACACACTCGCGGAGTTTTGCATGCAAGAAATGTTCTGTGGCCCACTGTGGGAGCCCTTGGACTGTCTGTCCCCTGCGGAGGCCTGGAGCTTCTTCTGCAAGCGTGTGAGTCAGGAGTCTCTGGTCGGTGGGGGCTTCTGTCTACCTGGGACTGCATGGTTCCCTGGAGCCCAGAGACCCCCGGGCAGGGATGACCCGAGGAGAAGGGGTCACCTGCTCTGCTCCACTATAGGGTAGACAGGATACCTGGGCCTCTGGCGGAGCAGAGACTCAGTCCCACTGAAGCTCCCCATGGAGCCTGGCTCAAACCCCAGCCCACCAGTGATCAGAAGGAAGGGCCTGGTCCTGCGGCCCAGAGGGCTTCAGACACAGGGATGTTCCATGCTTACACGAGGACACATGCGTGCTTACACATGGCACAAGCATGACACGCTCTCGGATCACTATCAGCTGTGAGCGCTGCGGAGGGGAAGGTAGGGAACCTCTGTGTGGACAGGGAGTAGGGGTAATATGTAGGAACCCCCGCCTCAAGGTCCTGCCTGACCCCAGGGGCTCTGCCTTCTTCACCGGCAGCCAGACCAGCTGGCTGGGAGTTTTTGCCAAGAGGCTCTACTGCTGGTGTCTTTCTCTGTTCCTCTTCCTTTCCCTGCGTTGGCCGTGGACTGTTTCAGCCCCTTCCCCATTTCTGCCTCCAGGCCTCTCCTCTCTCCAGTGCTTTCATTTCGTCTCCTGGAAGGGGCAGCCGAGAGAGAGGCCGGGCCTAGAGCTCAAGCCCCACGTCATCTACCCGGCCCTCATCTGAAGCTGCTCCCTGCCCTGCTTCCCCACTCTGGCCACAGCCCTCTCGCCCTTTGCCCTGGAACTGCCTGCAACCCAGGGGGGCTGCAGGCCTCGCCTCCTCCCCCAGCTGCTGCAGCCCCTGCTGCTCGGCTGGAGGCTGGCCAGACGGCTGAGCCGTGGGGAGGCCACAGAGCCAGGACACATGTCCTGGCCCCAGGCAGAACCCTTGCCCTGGCCGCAGAGCCACACTGGTCAGGCCCAGCTCTGTTCCCTGAAATCCCTGGAGCCCCGGGGCCAGGCTCCTTCCCGCCGGGCAGCTGTGGACTCCCACCTCCCTCCAGGTTGGGAAACTGAGCCCTGCTCGGAGCAGGAGTCAGGGTGAAGCAAGATGTGGAGGGGCCCCCAGGAGAAGCCAGGTCCAGCCAGCAGTGCAGTGGGAAGAACCCTACTCCTGCCATCACCTCAGTGAGACCTCCGGGAAGAGTCTGCCCAGGAAGGAGGAGCAAGAAACAGGGAGCATGTCATAGCCGTGGATCTTACCAGAATGGAAGCACACATGAGGGCCTCCAGCTGGTGGGACAGGAGAAACACCTTCCAGCCTGGGCGGTCACTGTGCCGGGGACCTCACTGTGCTCACTGCTGCCATCCTGGCCAAAGGCTGCTGGTGCCTGCCTCCAGGAAGCTCTCCTGGGTTGGACCAGAAGTGAGGGGAGCCCCAAGCAGCTGGCCTTCATCCTCCCTAGGTTGGAAGTTGCGGGGACAGGGCCGGGCTCTCTACTCTTGGAAGGCCCCATCTGCCACCCAGCCTGCCTTGGCCGAGGGACTGGGCTGCACAGTGGGAATTTGGGCTGCAGTAGAGATGCCCCGATGGGGGCCAGGCCCAGCTTCTGATCACTGGTGGGCTGGGGTTTGAGCCAGGCCCCTAGAAAGAAGCCTTTGGCCCTTGCTGGGTCCAGGGCTGGCAGCTGCTACTGCAGGCGACTCTGGGCAGTGTCAGAAGATGGGTTCACATCTGGCTGGTGGTCTGATGGTGGCTTTTCCCTCTTGGAATCGCCTCTAATATTTGGAGTGGGCCTCACGTCCTAGAGCTATGGGGTAATGGGGGTAAGTGCCCAGGCTGCTGCCTGGCACACACTTAGCTCGCAATCAAGGTAGTCCATAGCCCTGTTCAGGTCAACAGGCTCGGAGGGCTGGAGAATCCATGTCATTTCTGCAGACCTGGGCAAGGCCTGCCAACAGGCAAGGGGAAACGCTTTGGTAACTCTCCCTCTTCCTGGGCCCCACCGTCCTCAAGGCACAAATATGCACTTGCACGCGCGCGCGTGCACACACACACACACACACACACACACACACACACACACACTGGCTTTGCTCCCCGGGACCCAGCCACCTGCTGGAAAACCAAGAGCTGTCTTTTCAAAATAATGATTAAGAATCAGCATTGACTATTCAAATCGAAACTCCCCAAACCCTTCTCTGGGGTACCCAGCCCCTCTGGAGCTTGTGGGTAAAAGCTCTTACCATAGTGGAAAAAGTAGTCTGCCGAAACGGAAATCTTCCTCAATTTAGCTGAGTCATTTTTCTCGTGGCTAAGGAAGTCCAGATCACCTCTGGCCCTTCCCCTGATGCCCATGGCCCAGCCAGCCTGGGAGACCCCGATCCACACCACCCCCAGCTCCCCCCAGGGTCCTCCCGGCAGAGCCCCTGACAGTAAGATACGGCCCCCCCCTGCCCTCCTGCTGCTTCCTGCAGCCACTTCCTGCTTCTAGGTGGGGGTCCAGAGCCCTGGGGAACCAGGAACCGGGGGCGCACCCCAGAGCGGACCATGGGCAGACCTACGGCCTGGGCAGCTCTCTGGGGGGCCCACAGGCTGATTGTCTTGGGCCTCAGTGGGACTCACTACAGTCAGGGATGGGGCCTCTGCTTCATCCCGGATCTGAGGAGCCTGAGTCCATGGGCCGGGGTGCCTGGCTCGGGAGTAGTAGGTTCCTGCCTGGCTGGGGTTCCCAGTTCAATGGACGCTGGTGTTGGTTGGTGACCCCTGCCTGGCTGCAGGCTGCTGCCCCTCCCTTGGTGACTCTTAGGAAGCTTCCGGAGGCTTCTGGAGACTGTCCTCTGGGAAGATGTGGGGTGAGGCGTGGGGGCCAGCTGGGCGCAGCGTGGAGGGCCTCAAATGCACTGGGCTGCAGCAGCTCTGTGGCGGGAAGGGGAGGCCAGCTCCGTGGGCGCTGTGTCCTCCAGGAGTGTCTATGCCGTGCGCCAGAAGCCCGGGACCTCCTGGAAAGGCCCTTCATCCGAGCCCGGGGCTTCCAACCTGGGTGCTCTTCCTGGGCGGTCGGGGAGTCAGCAGGAAGCAAGAGGCTTCCCTCAGCTGACCCGGGTCATGTGCCGTCTGCTGCTGTTTCCTGCCTGAGAAATGGGGATGCTGATACCCATGGTCCAGGATTGCTGGGAAATGGAAGGAATGGCAGAGTCAGGGGGGACAATGGCAGGGCTAGGAGGACGAGCCCCCGTATGGGGCAGGCAATCGAAAATCCCGATGTATTTGGGGGACCGGAGGACCCCGATGCTTCCCTTGTGGGGCTCCAGGGGTAGTGAGACTCAGCGCTACTCCTCGCCAACCTGGGGTGCCCCCGTGGAATCCCCACCCCCCTGCCAGCCTGGAGTGTCAGGACAGAGAGCCACGAGCGGACATTACCTGCATCGTGGAAGCTATGGAAAAGGACCCAGGCCTGGAGACACTACAAGCCTAGAAGTGGGTGGCAGTGCTGTTGGGGCCCACCTGGGACCCCAAAACTGAAGAATCAGGGGCAAAGCAGCAGATGCCAGGGAGGCCCACGCCCCGGAGGGGCCCTCGGCCCATCTCAGTGCCCAGCGGACATCTGCTGGCCCGGCCCCCAGGCTCGAGTTGCCCGTAGTCATCTCACACCCACTTGGACTGGGTCCCCCTCAAGGCTCTGGCAGCCAGAGTTTGGGAAATTAGGTGAGGGGGGCCTGGGACTAGGGTGAGGAAGGGAACTATTTATGGCTAAAAGTCATCTTGAAATTTTCAACATATTTTTTATTTTTCAAAACAAAAGCTCTATATGTGGAAGGGGGTGGAGGGGTGAACCTAGCTTTGTGGGAAATGAGTCAGACAGCCATAAAATTGTGTTTTTCTGAGCCGAG
Organism: Ailurus styani; assembly: GCA_002007465.1. Taxonomy (NCBI): domain Eukaryota; kingdom Metazoa; phylum Chordata; class Mammalia; order Carnivora; family Ailuridae; genus Ailurus; species Ailurus styani. The sequence goes on along the minus strand of LNAC01000324.1, from coordinate 2,413,730 downwards.
GGGATTATTTTACATCTTGTGGCATGAAGGCGCTGAGAGGGAGCCCTCCTCCTGGCCCCTGGCGGGGCTCCCTGCTCACCAGCCTGGGCCGCCGCAGCTCCCTCCTTCCCCGAGCTGGGGGCTGCCGGCCTCCCAGAAGAGGTGAGTGCTGTGGCTGCTTCCGAGACCTGGCCGCTCACCTCCCAGGCCTCTCCCTTCCCCTTGACCAACCCCACGGTCCAGTCTTTTAGGCGGGCGGGGGTGAGGCTGTGAAGGGTTGTGGCCTCATGGTGGGTCCTGCCCTCGCCAGCTGCCATTCACCATCTGAGAATCTGGGTAAGGTCCAAAGGTCCTCGGGGAGCCTCCCACCCCCTGTCCGATGGACTGGCCGGTGTGGGACCTGCTCTGGAGCAGCTGGTGGGATGCCAGGAGAGACTTCAGAGAGCACGTGCATGCCACTGGGGCTCAGCGGGAGGCTTTCCTTCCACCATCAAGCAGCATCCTTGAGTACAGGTGATGAGGGCATGAGGGTCAACCTGTTCCTTTGTAAGCCTTCCCCAAAGCCAGAAGGGCAGGGGTCCTCTCCTAACCTCCCCTGTAGCCAGCAAGCCCCACCTCCCCACCCAGGGCCACTCCCCCCAGCTCGGGTCCCAGGGATCAGGAGGTGGAATCGCCACCCCAAGGGCTGGAGGACTCGGAAGGGCTAGAGCCACAGAGTTCCGGGGGTCCACAAGGGGCTTCCGACACCTCAGTTCAGAGCTCTCCACCCCTATCTCCTCCCAGGCAGACGTTGGGCAGGAACAGTAGGGAGAGGCTCTGCCTAGAGCCCCTCTGAAGTCTCTTCGGACTGGAGTTACAGATCCCATGGACAGCCTGGGCCCCGGGGGAGGGGGGGCTTATGTTGCCCCTGGGGAGAGACTGCTGGCAGCCTGAGGCAGGGCACAAGTCCGGAACAAATCCGAATCACATTGGCCGATTGCAGAAACCTACCACCTTCCTCCACCAGGATCGTGAACTTGATTTTTTCCCTTGGAAGCAATGGTAAAGAAGGTTCACTCTGCACAAGTTCCATTTCTTCCCAGGGCCAGTGGCCCACACAGCGGACACCAGCTGCTCTCCTGCCTCGTCCTCTCTCTTTCCAGTCACAGCACCCAGATTTTCCTTGCAGAACCTCCCCTCCCCTGCTTTCATTCCATGCAGTGTGGGTGGGGCTGACCCTCTTCCAAACTATTTGTTGGGGTGGGGGGCTGGTAAGGACATGACTCAGGATCGGCCAGTTTGCCTCCTCCATCCTCCTGGTTACAGTGGCTGGTTCAGTGATGAGCCAACAGAACCCAATTCCAGGACTTTAGATGGAACCGTTCAGAGATCGGAGCTCTGTTCTGGGTTGCTGGGGGTCAGCGTGGAGCCCTTGAGTTACTGGGAAACTCCAACAGGAGACTGAGCTGGCACAAAGGATGGCAGGGGTGACAGAGGACTCTCGATGGCATAGTCTGGCTGATGGATCCAGCCATGCCTGAAGCCACACCCTTTCCTGGTTTGTCTTCCCGACTGCACTCAGTTCTATGCCTGAGTCCCGGGCACAGAGGCAGGAGTTTCGGTGAGATGTGCCAGCATTGGGTACTCCTGTCTGCTCAGACCATTCGAGCAGGGATTCTACAAACTTGGGTGACTGGTTACCTAGAGCTGAGGCCTAGTCTGGCAGGAGGGCCCAGCCCAAGCAGCCAGCACACAGCTGGGCTCACTGATCACCGAAGCCTGGACGTGTGGATGAGAACGGTGGAGCATCGGTTAATTGTTGGGTGTTTGTCAGCATTTCTAGCACCGGAATGTAAGCAGAGGTTGTCCCGAGTGTGGTTCACCGCTGGGTCCTAGAGCAAAGGAGACACCAGCGCTCAGTGGGTATTTGCTGAATGAAGGACAAGTCTGGTATCCTCCCTCCCAGGCTTGGAATCCTCAAATGGCTTCCACTGCAGTTAGAATGAAACCTAGATTTCTTCCTGTGCCCTAGAGGTAGGGTAACCGTGTCATTTATGAAGCGATCAGGGACACTTTTTGAGGGTCAGAGAGATGCTATCAGCGATTATGCTGAAACGGTGGGAGTAAACCAGGACCGTCTGGCGCAAACCCGGAGCTGGTCTCTGCCCCTCCCCTTCCCCACCACTCCATCCTTCCCCTGGGACTTTGCTCTGTCTCCCTACCTGGAGAAGCCCTTTGAGTGCCGGGATCTTTCTCGACAGCCTGGTCTCCACTGAACACTGCTTCCTCGGGGGGGCTTTCCCTGACCACCCACCCACCCAGCCCAGTAACCGCAGCCATTGGGTCCAGCTTCATTTTCCTCCCCGAGCTCAGCTCCGTGCCTGAGACCCCAGCCAGGAGGAGGTGGGCAGGGTCGGGGGGAGAGAGGGGATGAACCCACGGGCGTGGGGAACACACGTCTCTGACATCTGCCAACCTCAGAGTAGATGCTTCTGCTTGCAGCTCACATCTCCGAAGTGAAAGTGAAGGGAGGTGAACTTCCTCCCAGGAGGCGGGGAAGCGAAAGGCAGAGAGTGAGGGAATGGAGCTTGGCAGCCAAGCCAAGCTGGGGTCCTTCCCAGAACCACGTGCGGCACCGGGCACCCCAGAAACCAGATGCCCTCGACCTTAGTCACTTGGACACTTCTTCTGAGACATGCCTGGACCCAGAATCTGAAGGCAGATGCCGAACAGCACCCCGGCAGACACATACCCGGATCGTGTGGCCAGACAGAAGACACCAGCTATGTTTATAATTTTCCTAATTACCTCTGTCCTCTCTGATACTGGGGCTCTATAAAATCGTCACAGCCGTGTTTGTCATTTGGCTCCGGCTTGCTGTGCACACACGCGGGTGTTTGTTTACGGAACACAGACGGCAGCAGGCCTTCATGTGGGCTCTGACACCACCCCTTTGGCTGCCACGAGGGACTGGCCCCCCTCCATGGTTCTCAGACAGATTTGCCTCCTGGACTCTTTAAAGCAAAAAAAAAAAAAAAAAAAAAAGTCCTGAGTTTGGTGATGATCACTCAGGAACTCAGGACCCTGACAGAAAACCAAACTCAGCCCTGATGGTTCCAGTGAAGGGAGGTTAACAAAGGAACAGTTTGTGGGGGTGTGATGAGGGTTGAGGGAATCAAGAAGGGATGTTGAGGTCCCCGGAGACTAGCCACAACAGCAACTGTCACCACTGTAGGGCTCAAGGCACTAGGCAAGGCACTAGGGCTGTTAGAGTCCTGTGAGAACGGGCCCAAGGAGGGAAGAGGCCAGCCTTGGGGGTGTGCAGTTGGGGTGCTAAAGCAAGCAGAGAGTAGAGAAGGAACACCCAACCTCTCTCTTCTCCTCCTACTGGTCTGCTGGTGCCTACTCTTGGCCTAACCCAACAGGGTGCTAGAGGCCTCAGTGTGGCCCACCCAAGCCAGACTCCCAGGGCAGAGACTAGTTATGGTCTGAATCCAGGAGGTAAGCAGAGAATAGTCAGCATGGTTGGGTAAGGCATTCTGGGACAATTCTGTGGTCAAGCTTGGTGGCGAATCCTTCTTATCCTGTAAACATCTCTTGAATCCATTCACCTGTGTGCCACTAAGCCCCCTTCACTGGTCTCACGAATGCCCCATTGCCCACTGTAATGCATCCGCCACACTTCCATGCAATGAGCCTTATTCACAAGCCCAACCCCAGTGCCCTCCGTGACTACTGTGCTCTTGGGATGTTGACCGAAGTCTGGAACCCTGCTCATGGGAGCCTGATAGTCGGACGCAGCTGATGCCCAGCCTCGCCTCTTGCCCTCCACCCCTTACTCTGCTCCGTGCAGTGTGGCCACCCTTTTCCATACCTAGACTGTTACGTTCCTTCCCACTTCTGAGATTTGTGTTGGCTGCTCCCTCTGCCTGGATTCTCTTGATCCAGCACCCAGTGACTTTCATATCTCTGCAGGTCCTCCAGATCTCAGATTAAAAGTCACATTCCCAAGAACAGCTTCCCTGAGTCCGCAAAGCAGGCAAAGGCTCCTTCTCATCACCCCGAACCTCCTTACTTCACAGTATGCGTCACGACTGGAATGAACTAATCAATTGAGTAACTGTCTGTTTATTGTCTGTCTCCCCAGAGAGTCTGTGAGTGCCCCAGAGCCCACTTTTTCTGTCTGGTTTTCTTCTCTGCCTCAGCACATTGCCTGGCACATAGTAGGCACTCCAAAATACTGAGTGATTGAAGGGAGAACTTCCAGCTCCCAGTGATGGCATGCTAGACTATTTGGGCCTACCTTGCACTAAAATCAGCTTAAAAATGCTGCATAAATTAAAAAATATATATATATATATATTCTAAGCACTGAAGGCTTGGCAGTATAAAAGGGGATTTCCAGGCCAAAACAGAGTGGAAAAGGAATCCAGACAGGTAGGCAAGAAGAAAAGCCACTTTTTTTCTTGAGGTGTTTTCTGAGTCCAGTGAAACTGAGTTCTATTTTGACAGCCTCATGGAATGAAAGAGATAGATATCAAACCCCAGGGCACACACAGGTGGGGCATATAATAAGATACCATCCCACACTGATGTGGAACTCCAAAGGGCTACACCCTCAGGATAAGGGTGAACCAGAAGTAGACCAGCCCTCATATGATCTTGCGATCTAAGTTCCCATCTGCATGGGCCAGCGAAACTCAAGCCTTAGGGTTGATCAAGGTGGTCCTGGACTAGCAGTATTCCTCAGTGTTTGGCAGGAGCAAGTAAAAATGCTCTCTGGTGGAAGGTGCTTTTGTCCTAAATCTCAAATTTTTCTTTCAAACATTTTTTCCCCCTAAAATGATGACCAGCACACAATCAAAGATGATCAGACACACAAGAAAACTAAGACATTATGCGTTAAAACTAGAAGAATCACCAGAAAACAGAAATAGACCCTTAAGACTTCAAATTATTGACTATAAAAGAACTGTGCAAATAATGTTTAAAGAGATAAGACATGCTTAAAAATAACTGCAGGGGATGGGAATCTATAAAAAGTGACATTGCAGATCTGTAAAAAAGAATCAAGTTGAATCTCTAGAAATGAAAACTACAATGACTGGAGTAAAAAACTTAATGGATGGATTTAACAACACTGTTAACATAGCTGAGAAGGGAATTAGGGAATTAGAGGGGTCAGAAGAAATGGTCACAAATGACCATGGAGAGACAAAAGGAGAGTAAGGACGAGACGACGTGGGATAAGGAGGAAGAGAGGGTCTAACATATGTTTAATGTTCTCCTCAAGGGAGGAGAGAGAGGAAATGGAGTAGAGGCAGTGTTTTAAGCATTAACAAGCAAGAATTTTCTGGAACCAATGAATGAATACTTGAAGGGATGCATTGAACCATTTAATGGTCAGTTATGCTTTGGTGATAGAACTCCATGTTTCAGACAACCCAGAGCTCAAAAGATACTGATGGGAGATTCGGGACCCAGTCTGCTCTTGGCCAAGGGCCATGATGTCATACAATGCCAAGTTCAACGTAGCAAAGGACACAAGAAAAAGGTGAAAATTTAACTTCTGCCTTTCTCTGCCTCTGCAGTTCACCCCCAGCATCCTCCTCCTCTTCCTTCCTCCTCCTGCAGGCCTTACTGCCCAGTCACTGGGAGAGAGCAGAATGCCATTCCCCAGGGTCCCTTGGCAGTCAGTTGGAGATGTAGTCACGTGGCTGGGTGGGATGATTCAGTCCCTCCCTGATTCAGTACTGATGGAGACGTCCTCCTCCTAGATATTGTGCCTCTTCTCTCCCCTGACCCCAGTCTCCCTGTCTGTGGCTGCTCTCCAGTCTGCATTCTCAGGGGTACTTGGGGGAGACTTATTGACCATCTGGCTGATATAGTCCAGTCCTGGTTGGGGTAAGAGGATTTAAAGAGGAGGGAATGCTAGAATGTCCTTTCACCATAGCTGAAGAAGGTTTGATGATGCCGGCACCACCTGAGGGGCCTCTAATGTGGGCCAAGGAGCACTACTGTCCTTCATTGTCCAGCCCACCAGCACCACCTCTGACCTGGATGGCAAGCATCCAGAAGCTGGGCTCCAGAGGTAGGAGAGGAATCACGCAAGCCTGGGTCCTACAGCCTTCTGGGTCCCACCTCTGAGCTCTCTTGGGCGGAAGAGTGACCTGGCTGGCAGGCGGGTGGTTTGTTTCTGACTCATGCTCCCCTCTTGGCTTCCAGGAGGTCTGGTCCTGGTCCTCCTCAGTGTGACTCGTCCTGGGATCAGGTTCTTGTGGTTGCTCTGTTCTGGAGGGACACCCATTCATCATCTTGCCTCTGGGAATCCCGGCACACTTCTCAGACATGCGCAAACAGAGAGGCTGCCAAACCTGCGCCTGGTCACACAGCAGGTGTGTGGTGAGGCCAGGACACACACGGTCTCACGCCCCCGGTGGGCGGGAATGCAGGCCAAACCCTTGTGTAACTAGCATCTGGACCTGAGTTCTGTGAGCAGCTCCACGGTGGAGGCTCACTGAGGTCCCGGTCCCGCCCCGGCCCTCTGACATGCCCCAGATCCCCCCACCTCCAGCAGCAGGTGCCTCTAACTGGGGGTACCAGTCGCAAAGGCTTGTCTCACAGGGAAAGCAGAGACCACCAACTGCAGCCATCTCCCAGCCCATGATGCGTGAAGATGGGAGGAGGGAGTGGGTCATGTGGGCACCCCCAGATCCGGCTCTGCAATGTCTCTGACATGCCATTCCGATTTCTGAACATCTCCGCAACGTTCCAAATAATATGCAGTTGATTTTAATTTTTAAAAATTAAAAAACTAAAGTAAATTAAGTTGAGGAATGCTGGGTGGAGGCGGGGGAGGGGGAGGGGGTCGTGGATTAAAGCCAGAGAAGGGAGTCTTAGGAAAACATGAGCGTTTCCCTCCCCTGGGTGGATTTGTGGGTGGAGAGGGTCAAACTATTCCCACCCGTCCCCGTGTGTAGGAGCCCAGGTGCCGATTCCGCCCCTGCCTTGTCTTGTCACCGGTCCTGAGAGACAGGGCTTCACTCTAAGCCTGGGGTTCATCCAGGGAGGTAGGAGACCCGGGCACGACGCTGCTCTCCTTTCTCTTTGGCTCACACACATCCCGAGCTGCACTGCCCCACTTAATTACATGAAGTGCGCATCACTCAAGATGCTCATCGCGCTTCTGACACATTTCGGGCTGGGAGCCATCGTCCCCTCCTCCCCGCGGCTCAGGGGCCTGGCCCATGACTCACAGGCCTCCGCCTCTCCCAGGTGAGACCGCTCCTCAAATAGAGGTCCAGCTTTGGTGAACTTGGGCATTGTTCTTGGGAGGACGCTTCCCCTCTCCTGGGCACGAACGCTCCTGCGGCCCAAGACTCGGGATCAGCTCCAGGTTCGGACGCACCCTGCACACCCCTGCAGCCACGCCTGTGCCCGCACGGCCCCCTCTCTCCTGGGAGCCGCCGGCATCCCGTGGCTGCCCTCTCTCCAGCTGCTGCCTTGCACCCAGCCCGGCCGGCCGTTGGGTCCAGGTCTCCTGGCCTCTCTCTGTACCTGCTGCCCTCCCTTGGTTCGGCAAGTGGCATCCAGCTGCTGTCTGTGCTTGAGCGGGGGGGGT
>LNAC01000324.1:2340551-2396397 GCA_002007465.1 Ailurus styani | reverse complement strand
CCTCCCGGCATGGCGAGCCTCGGCGGCCTCCAGCCTGCGCGGGGCGCCAATGCTGCCACCGCCCACCCGGAGCCCCGATTCCCTCGCGCCCGCGCAGCTCCCGGTCGCGAATGGCCAGGCCCGCGCGGGCCCCGCATTTATACCGGGGGCGTCGCCCTTTCCGAGTCCGACGGCGGAGCGGCGCCTTCTGGGTCTTAGCGCCTGCCTTCCGGAGGGGGTGGTGAGTGGGGCCGGAGCGCGGCGCTGGCCCGGAGAGGCCCGCCGCAACGCCCACTTACCCCCTGCCCCGCCAGCCGGCCCCGGACGCGCGTGCGACGCCCCACCCTGGGCCGAGCTGTCGCCCCCGCACACACGTGGTCGGTGACTGGGCCCCCTCCTCTAGCTTCCCCGAGGCACCCACTTCCAGCCAACGGTCGGGGAGTCCGGGAGCACCCAGACGCTGCGCGGGGCGGGGCGGGGCTGGGGGGGAGGTGGGGGGAGGTTGGTGGAGGGCCAGTCTTGCTCTCTAAGCTACTGCGGCGCGGAGACTCACTTTAAAAGCTAGAACTAGTCCCGTTCGGGACCTGCGTCTCTGCTAGGCGGCGGCGTGGAGAAGGGGCCGGAGCCGGGGGTGGGAGGCAGGGAACAGTTTGGGACGTGTGGCCCGGCGCACACAGCGGCTCGGGGAGGCCGAGGACGAGGGCAGCGTCCTGGAGCGTGGTGATTTTGCGTCTTTATCTCTGATCTCCAGGTGACCCCACCGATGCCTCGCATAAGTACCTCTCTCCCGCTCCGCCTCTCCCAGTCCTCTGGGGTCCCACGGGCAGCGCACTGCCGGGCGCTAGGACCCCGCGGGGAGCGGAGGGAATGGGAGGCGGCTGCGGCCGGGGAGCTCGGAGGACGCGGCCGGTCCATCCGCTCGGGCTGGAAAACTTTTTACTTTTAATTACTTCTCCTAGCCGGGGCGCTGGTGTTGCTAGGCGCGCGGGGCTGGCGCTGCTACCCGCCCCTGGGCCGCCAATTTTTTCCTGCGGGACGGGCCGAGCTGGATTCCAGGGCTGGGGTACCGGCGCGAGGTGGGGCGCAAAGAGGGAAGGGTCGAACTTGACTGGGGACGGCGATCCCAAAGCGGGGTTGGCGGTCAACGGGATCGGGACCCACTGTCCGCCCCCACCCCCTTCTGGTGGGAGCGGGGTGCGGAGGGAGCCGGGATCTCGGAAATCTCGGCGTCCCAGAATCCGAGCACTTAGTGGGAGACCCTGCCGGTGGTTCGCAGGGCAATTGGTTCCCGGGATCTTGGGGAACAAGGTGGCCAGGCCCGGGTGCCCCTTGCCCGTCGCCTCCGAATTCACTGCCGCGGGGGGAAGGGGTTTAAGCAGCGCGTCTCCCCAGCCACGTGGCGCCTCGAGGTTCTATCCCGAGATCGCGGGCGGGAGCTGGGGGCGCCGCCGGGCTCCCATGGGGCCTCCAGGGCCCGCAGGTCGCCCCCGCCTCTGCGCCCCCCCGCCACCGCCCCTTACGACTTTATGCGCTGGAGCCCCACACCGCCTGGGTGCCTGTTGGAGGTGTGCCTGTTTGAGAAAAGCGGGGCTGCGCAGGTCAAGACCCCCTCCCCGCCGGCGGCCTTCCCAACCCTGGCAGGACGCCAGAGCCCGCCCAGGAGCCCTCGAGGAGGCGCCCCGCAAAAGCACAGCCGGCCTCGGGAGGCCAGGCTTCCACTGTGGTCACTGTAAAGAAGCAACTTCGTCTGGGGAACACATACTGTGCTTTAATCAAGTTCCTATTCAACATATTCCCAATGATTAATGGCCCGACTGCTTCATTTTTTTTTTCTTGGTCCAGAGCTCAGACGCACGGTATTTTAAGCTTTTGGCCTAGGAGTAAAAGTAAATATATTAAATAAATAACCTTTGTGTGCCCAGAGCCGCTCTCTGGGCCAGAGGCAGGACCCACTTCTACGCCATGCCCCTGTGGGGACCTGGAGGGAAACCCGACATCGCCCAGTGGAATTTTCATTTTTTTTCCTTCCATGCGAAAACCGAAAGCCCGTAGCAGGGTGGTAAGGACGCACGGGCTCCTGAAGGTGTCCCGTGCCTCACAAGCACACCTGGTCTGCTGTCTAGGGCTGCTGTCGCCGGGGCAGGCAGCAGGAATGTCTCCTCTTAGGACACTGCAGAGGCTCCAGGGGCTGGGGAGGAATAAGGCCTCTATGATAAGGCAGTGTGGCGGGGGAGGAGGCAGAGGCACAAAGGACAAGTGGGGCCCACACCCAGCATCCCCTGGTCCTCCCACAGTGGAACCAGAATTCTCCCCATGAAGCCTGCTCAGTACCCAGAGAGGAGTGAGAGGCGGTCCTGCGTCTCAGAGTTCTGGGCTCAGCTGGGGAGTCGGACAGGTCAGCACACAAAGTCTGCTAGGAGACAGTGGCCTTCCCACAGAGGGGATGACCCCAAAAGAGCAGGGGATGGGACAGGGCAGGAGCACTTGGTCCTCCAGTTCAGGAGACACAAATGGGGATGAGGGATGGGGGTGCTCTAGGAAAGGGTGAATAGGGGAGGCAGCAACTACCTCTGTCTGGGGTGGTACCCTGGGCTAAATTGTGTCCCTCTGCAAATTCGTAGGTTAAAACCCTAACCTACCTTTCTGAAACCCTAACCTTTCTGAGACGCGGTTTTTAGGAGGTCATAGGTTGGGGTCCTAATCTGGTAGGAGTCATGCCTCTTAAGAAGAGGAAAAGAAGGAGATATTTCTCTCTCTCTCTCTCTCTGTCCCCTCCTGCCTCCCTTCCTCCCTCTGCCATGTGAGGACAGAGAGAAGGCAGAGTGTGCAAGCCAGGTAGAGAGCTCCCACCAGAACCTGACCATGCCGGCACCCTGATCTCAAACTTCCAGCCTCCAGAACTGTGGGAAAATCAATGTCTGTTGTTTAAACCCCACCACGTCTGTGGTATTTGGTGATGGCAGCCCGAGCTAAGACAGATGGTTAGAGAGGACTTCATGCAGAAGTAGACCTTTGAGCTGCACCTTGAAGGATGAGCAGGATTTTGCTGGAAGGATGGGCAGACAGAACAGCAGGTGCAAAGGTGGAGAGGCTGCGAGTTGCATGGCATGTTCTGGTAACAAAGGACAAGATGTGTGGCGGGCTGGAGTGCAGGGATTGCTGGGGAGGGGCCTAGATAAGGCTGGATCCACAGACAGGGCTGGGTTCACGGCCAAGGCCGCTCCTGCTAAGGACAGAGTCTATCTCAAAGGCTTTTGCTGTCCAGCTCTTAGCAGGTGAGCACTGTGATCCAGTTTGGGCTCCTGAAAGGCCACTGTGGTAGGGGCTAGAGAGGGGAGGGTGGACCACGTGAAAAACAATGGAGACCCAGGCCCTGGGGAAGGGTAGCGGAAAGGATGCATTTGAATGTCTTAGAGTCTGGGTAGGGGCTAGGAGCTGAATGACTGGCTTCTGGCTGGAGCTACCATCCCCCAACATATGCAACGCAGGGACATCAGAGGGTCTGCTCCAAAACCCCTACAGGTCACAGGGTCTCGTTCCTCGCAGGACACCTGCCTGTCTGCTTTGTGGCTCTGGAGAAGAGGACAGTCACCCAGGAACGGCCTCCAGGATCTCCCTGACCATATTCTAGATTTTCCCTGTTGCAAGAGAATGCGTGGGGACAGGAGGAAGCCAGTCGTGGTCCGTGGGTGGGTCTGCAGGGCTGAGCTGTGGGAGCATCCAGGAGCCTGGAGCGGGAGTCTTGGAGCCGTCCGAGCCCTGACAAGAACGGGCTACAGCTCCTGGGTGAGACCCCAGGGTTGGTAGAGCCGCTTTCCACGGGACATGCCCACGGCTGGCGGGGGTTTGTGGCCTGATAGGACACGTGCGCAGTCAGCGCTTGGCTGGAATCACTCGGAGGGAGATGGCTGGGTGGCTTGTGCTGAAGGGAGACAGAGCCAGTAATAAAGAGCTGCACCTAAATCCTCTGACCACCTTTACTATTCTTCTTTGTCTTAATTGATGACACTTGGCAGTTCCTGAGGAGAGACCCGAAGGAGAACTCTCCAGTGTGCTTCAGCTAGGAGGGGGGGGGGCGGGGGGGGGCAGACAGGGACCCAGCCCAAATCCGACAGGCCGCAGGCTCAACCTCCCGACTTCCGCCCCCACAGGGGCCGGAGGAGAGACGAGGCAGGCTCTGGCTCTGGCAGTCCTTGTTACAAGGGAGAAAATCAGCAACACAGGTGAAAATGCATTTCATAGGCGTGAACTGGGCTCCAGTATGGAGGAGGGAAGAGGGAGGCTCTGCCGAGCTGGGGTACGCAAGGCCAGGTGGGGAGAGGAGAGCCTCCCCACCACGCGGATTGTGGTGCTGAGTTGTGGGTGCTCTGGGGTGGAGCCCGAGTCCAGGGTCATTCACAATGCGGACCATTCCGAGAGGACAAACAGAGCCCTGGGAAGTTTTGGTTTGACTCTGAGCCAAGCTTCTTAATGTAACACACACAAAAGAATTCATATCTAAGTGTGAAACTTAATCAGATTCTGAAGAGAGACTGGAACCAACCCTTCTGATTTCTTTGATCGACAGCTTAATGGATATAAGATCAGTCACTCGAAGCAGGACTAATGAAGATAACTAATGAGGGCTAACGAATATAAGACAGAAGACAAGAGCTACACTGCCCAGGACAATTTGTGCTCTGACTAGGGGCCCTGAGTATCTCATACAGTATATCGAACGCAGGGACTCAATACAGTACCCTCAAAGATCTTCCTAAAACGTAGACAAGCAAAACACAACGCGAGTTACTCTTTATGGACAAATGAACTGGTTAATTAGTTTTATGCTAATTCGTTTTATGTTTTAGATATTGGCAGGTACAGTGTATGAACTCAGTGGACAGTCGAGCAAGAGTCTAGCGTTTCTTACCAACAGCCTCTGGGCACTTGGAGAAACCATGTTTATCCCTCATTAGATAATATACACCCTGTCCCAGCAGGAGGCCTGGTCATACGGGGAATCCTTCAGACCTGTCAAAATCCCTCCTTCAACATTTTCTAGCTGGGTGACCTTGGGCAGGTTGAATGTCTCTGAGTTTCTGTACACGGGGGACAGTAATTCATTGTCGTGCATTTCTCAGCTTGTTCTGGGGCAAAGCACACAGAAGTCACACGAGGCATAATTGACTGCATCAGCAGGAGCTAGCAATTATTGAACTGTTAGGAAATGTAACTAGATTATACATATACCATATGAAATCATAACCGTGAGGATTCTGATCTGTAGAAGATCCAAACTGTCAAGTTCATGAGAATCAAATAGTTTCCAGTTTTCTCTTAATTTTCACCGACTCTGATGTGTGTCTGTTTTTTCCCTCCCTTTGTTTGTTTATCTCATTCGCTTGCAACTGCTGGCAGAGAAACAGTAGCAGGCACCAAAAATTTTAGAAAGAGAAAACTGAGCTGAAATTTAAAATTCAGGGATCCCTGGGTGGCTCAGTCAGTTAAGCCTCTGCCTTCAGCTCAGGTCATGATCTCAGGGTCCTGGGATCGATTCCCACATTGGGCTCCTTGCTCAGTGGGGAGCCTGCTTCTCCCTCTGCCTGCTGTTCCCTCTGTGTGTGTTCTCTCTCTCTCTCTCTCTCTCTCTCTCTCTCTCTCTCTCTCTGACAAATAAATAAAATCTAAAAAAAAAAATTAAAAATTCAGAGAATTCTATCCATTATCTTAATGTTGTTTATTTAGCAAATTGGCGGAAAGTTTTGTATTCTGTTTTGTTAGAAAACACCCTGGGTAGATCATGGGCCCCAGAACTCCCACCCAGCATTCGGAGAACACCCCAGAAAGCAAGCAATGGATGAGGGGGGCAGGCCCGCTCCACATTTTTGTGGGATCTGGGACAAGAAACTGAATGGTAGCCCACATACCATCTGTTTAAACACTGAAAGTTATCATTCAGACGAACAAACTCTTAGATCCAATATGGTCCACCTTTCTGCCTTGACAAATACATCTCTGTCATGTCCTAGAAGACCAGGTTTACATTTAGAATTTGACTCCGGGACATGCCTGTACTGCAGAGCCAGTCACCCCCCTTCTCTTCCCATCCCTTGTGCCATCCCCCACTGGAAGGGTCCTGTGTTGATGAGAGTAGATTCCCAGCACAAGGCTCCCACCCGTGTCCCAGTTCACCCCTTGTCTCTGACCTCGCTCCCATTATCCTGGTTCCCGCCTTCATACCGTGCCCAACGCGATAGCCTCTAACTGGTCTCCCTGCTGCCCTCCCTGTGTCCTTGACCTCAAACTCTTCCCCCCCCCTCAAAGCAGCCAATGAGTTCCCCATTCAACAGGCACTCGGTTCGTGTCACTCACCTTGGTCAACCCCTGTGCCCACCCACTGCATGTGGGAGAAGACGGGCACTGATCGTCTCAACCCGGCCCCGAGCTCCTGCAGAAACTGGCTCTCACCTCCTCTCCTTATGCCCCAGACTCCTCCTGGCTCCCCACTACTCTGTTTGCCAAGCTGAGCGTCTCCCAGCCTCCGGGCATTGCACTTTGCTCTGCTGGCTCCTTGGAAGCTTCTTCCCGATGAAAGCCACCCCTTTCCCGACTTCCGTGTCTCACCTTCAAGAGATCCCTCTGAGGTACGAGCGGCACATGAGCCAACTCCCGCCACCCCCGCCCCTCCCGAGGCCACTGTGTGTTGTTTCCTCCCTGGAAAATGGTCTTGTTTACTTATTTTACTTGTTCCCTGTCTGGCTCCCCCTCCCCCGCCACTAGAATGCCCGCTCCACAAAGACAGGACCTTGTCTGTCCTGTTCTGCCTATTTCCAGAGCTAGAACAGGCCTTGGCATATGGGAGAGCCTCAAATATTTGTCGAATGAACACAGAATGGATTCTATTCAAGAAAACTGCTACCCCGCCACCCTCCCAGAGCTCAGTTCGTTCCCAAGACTAGGAGGGCAGCAAGGGCCCCCAAAGATACTTGGGCAGACCCGACCCCCTAAGTCAGGGCTCCCCCCAGGGCCGACCCATCTAGAGTCTCCTGAAGCCGTGCCAGGCAAGACTGCCAGAGCCTGGGAGTGCATTTCTCAGCTTGTTCTGGGGCATCCCCCTCAGGCAGATGTGGCCCCCAGGGGCTTGGCTGAGTTGAAAGTACCTTTGCCAGGCGGGAAAAGGGCCCCTTTCTCTGAAGAGATGCAGCCCAGCCAGGACACAAGGCTTGGTGCGAGGAGGCCTCCTGCGTCGGGCTCGTTTGTGTAGTGCAAACGCTCAGGCCTGGAAGAGTCCTGGGGCACCCCTCCGCCTTGGCTTCAGGGCACCCTCTGTCTGGAGGGCGCTGTGGGGAGGGTGCCCCGGGAGAGCAAGGCTCCATCCTTGGGGCGTGACTAGACATCAGATCCACCTGGGACATCAGATCCGCCTTCCTCCCTGCAGACTCACCTGGAAGGCAGGGGCGACTTCAGCATGTAGATCCCACTGCCCAGGGGATGGGGGCCGCTTCTGCCGCATCCGTGCACCTACCTCTTTGACCCCCCCCTCCTTCTGCTTGCTGATTCCAAAGATCAGCCTCAAGGTGCATCTCTAAACACAAACAAACAGCAAACCCTTAAATGAGGTGAGAAACCAAATCTTTGGAAAATCAAAGCAAGAGATTTTAGGGGCTCATGAAGTCTTCAACTCTATTCCTCTTTCCTTGTGGTTATTACTCCGCGCTCCCCCCAAGTCTGAGCCTCTCTGCACCGTGGGTGAAACAGACACTGAATTAACAGGAGAAGCGAGCTGCTCACGGTGGCTCCAAAGGCAGCCTCTGCCCTATCCCAGTAGATGATTCCCCAAGGAAGCCGAGATCAGCTCCTGCTTGGGCTGCGGTAACGTACTGTCAGCTTCCAGAGTTAAAAAAGAAGTCGCAGAGATTACCCTTCTTGGCACCCAGGATTAATCCTTGCCTGGGGCGGGGGGGAAAGGCAAGGTTGGGAATAGCATGCGGCTTCCACTTCTCTGGGGAAAAATTATTGAAATATCTGTATATAGTCCCTATACAGACAGAAGTCAGGAGAAATACACACCGAGCTGTTAACAGTGGTTCTGCCTTTGTAGGACAGGAGAGAACTTGTCCTTTTTTGTTTATGCACTTATATATATGGGACTTTTTAAACAGAGGAGTATGTATTTATTACTTTTATAGTTTTATAAACTATAAAAATATTTTAAGTCACCTTAATTTTACAGTTTTATAATTTTTATAGTTTTATAAACTATAAAAGGTTTTAAAGTCACCTTAATTTACTCTACAAATATATAATGCCATAATGGATTGCATAGTTTTGTAAATAACTTCAAAATGCTTTTAATGGCCCTATTTTCCAATAAATTGTGGTCTGATCTGTGAATTTGCTCACACAGAGAACCATACCTAGTCACAGACTCTGAATCACGTTTAGTTCTATGTTTCACAAGTCAGCCTTATCTTAAATGAGAAAAGCGCACGTATTTGTATATGAACTTCTATAAATCCATGTGACAATCCCAATCCAAAAGAAAATGGGCATATACAGAGAGTTGATCAATAAAAAACCAGTAAATGCAAATGCATTTTAAAACGTGTTTAAAAATACAAATTCTCTGAATAAAAATACACAAACTAAAGCTACCCCAGTCGATTGGGTAAAGAGAAAAACGTCTGATAATGTGCTGTGCAGCTACATGGAACAAACAGGATTATATATTGATCCCACCTCTTTGGAGGACAATTTAAAAATGCCTATCTAATTTGAAAATGTCATTTCCTTTCACTTAACAATTCCACTTACAGAAATTTAATCCCATAAACTCTCATATGTACATACAATGTTGTATACATGGATATTGACCAAAACACTGTTTATAATTGCAGAAGGCTGGAAACGACAAAATGTCTGTCTATTAATAGGAGACTGGCTAGGGGCGCCTGTGTGGCTCAGTAGGTTAAGCATCTGACTCTTGATTTCAGCTTAGGTCATGATCTTAGTGTCCTGGGATCCAGCCCCAGATCAGGCTCCGTGCTCAGTGGGTCGTCTGAGGATTTCTCTTCCTCTCCCCCTGCCCCTCCCCCTGCTCATGCGCGCGTGCTCTCTCTCTCTCTCCCTCTCTCTCTGTCCCTCTCTCTCTAAAATAAATAAATAAATAAATCTAAAAAAAAAAATAAGAGACAGGTTAAGTAACAGCAGACGACTGGTTGATTAACCTCTGTGTCTTTGTTGAAAAGAACGAAAATCTGTGTGAACACATATGGGAAAAGCTCTGACACATTCATTTATACATACATATAATGCAGATGCATAAAACACAAATATGCAGGGTGCCTGGGTGGCTCAGTGGGTTAAAGCCTCTGCCTTCGGCTCAGGTCATGATCTCAGCGTCCTGGGGCCCGCATCGGTCTCTCTGCTCAGCGGGGAGCCTGCTTCCTCCTCTCTCTCTGCCTGCCTGTCTGCCTACTTGTCATCTCTCTCTGTCAAAATAAATAAATAAAATCTTTAAAAAACAAAAAACCAAAAAACCCCACATATATGCATACAAATGATCCATATAAAATACACATATAACATATGGATATGAATATGTACATTTACATATACAGTGCAGAGAATGTGTATAATATATCCCCATTTGTGTAAAAAGAAGGGGGAGAGTTTCCGTACACGCTTGTCTTGGCCTAGAACATCTCAGGAAGGACGCATAGACAGGGAAACTAGAGAAGGACTTGCAAGTGGGTGAGAAATTTTTATTATACATTATAAGATATGTAAAAGTGTTAAACAACAATTACATAATGAGGAATTGGGATTGCTCCAAAAATTACAAAACATGATTGCTGACTATTCCCCAAAAACACTAGTTTGGGGATAATAAGAAGGGAGTTTAATTTAGCTTTTACAAAATCGAACAGAACTAAATGACCACAAAAGCTCAAACAGTACTTTATTTTCATCGCTGTCCCCAAGAAAATCTATAAACCAATCAGTTACTGTAAAATTCTTTCATGCAACATGAATTCATTTACCCCAAATATGGAACCGAGCTTCCTGTCCGTATTGATTTAAGCAGTTCAGGGCCTGTGGGCGGGGCAGGGTTATCCCTTCCCATCCCTCCAATTGGTTCTGTCTCTGCCATTTTCAGTCAAAATTCCAAAGGTCACTTGGAAAGCACATAACCCACTAAGCTGTCCAGACACTCCCTTTTGGCTAGATAACCCCCCACAGCCCAGATCCCAGCACAGAGTCTTGGGAACCAGGGGAATGCTGTTACAAAGCCTCATCTGCTTGGTCAATAATTGGAAGTGACCCTGAACAAATGGAACATTTCAACAACTATATCTTTAGAATCTGATTTTTATTATAATTGATTAGAAAATCCAGCTTACATTCCAAATGCAGTCATTTTATCATCGTCAAGGTGCAATAACAGTTAAACAAAAACCAGCATGAGTCATGCTCCTATAAAACTGTCTGCTTACAGAGTTTGGCTTTTCTCTGAACGAGGGAAACTCAAAGTCAGGCAGCATAGAAAGGGGTTGTTCTGGCCTCGTACTAGGAGAAATTATTATAAGAAAAGCAGGTCACACGGGATCTGCCCAATGGCTCACTGACATGGAATGTGCACATTGATTGAATTCTTTGGTCACCCAGCACCATTAGAACACCCTTCCAACATCTGGGGGTGTCCCACCTCCCCACGCAGAAGCCAGAACCGCCCTCTCACAGCTGGGATGAGGTCTGTGAGGAAGAGCTGACAACATACACACTGATGAGAGTCACAGGCATGACTGAGAGGTGTGAAGGAACCGGTGCTGTTGGACTTCACTTTGCGACGGTGACCAAGAGCGTCTAGGGGGCTATGGGCATGGAAGGTGGCCACACAGCTTCTATTCTGGATCCTCTGGTCCTTCTAGAGATATTGCCAACTTCCTAATATTTTCTTGAACTCTTTTTAATTTCATTCTCTTTAGCTAGTTAGCGTGGATTCTGTTGGTTATGCCCAGCTGAGATAAGTCTCTGCCTTGGATGACTAATGAGAACTGGGCCAAGATCAAAGTTGCAGATGGCTCTTTCCACCTTCTCTCTCCAGCTATGGCCTGGTCCTGGTACCTTGCCCTCTTTCCAAGCCATGTCTCATAGCCAGATGAAGAAAGACAACATGGAATAAGTGGCTGGTTTGAATGCCATTCATGCACAGTGACTTCGACAAGCAGCTTAACCTTTCTTGCTCAGTTTTATCATCTCTGAAATGGGGTAATAAAGCCATTTATTTTGGAGGAGGAGTTGTAAGGACTAAATACAATAAACCATTAAGAGTGCTTAAATCTTGAGGATCAACTTTCCCAGTAAAGGTACAAAATAAGACTAATGTGGGGTGTTAGAAAATTCCTTATTATAAGTACTAAAAACCAAAATCCCTATCACAATGAAATCAGGGATTCCTAGCATTTTTTTTCCCCTGGCCATCGACTTCTTTGGAATTAGTCAACAAAAATAAAATGATACATCCAACTATAAGCTCTGGACAAAAAATCTAAAAGTCAACTACTGGAGACTTGAAATCAACTACCGGAGATACTGGAGAATGAAAAAAGCAGGCAGATGCTGGAGAAAAGTTGACACTTAGAAGAAAAGAACATTACAGAGAAAGTTTCTTTCTTTTAAAGAAGCATTTAGCCTGAAGGCAGGCCCCAGTCTGTGCATGCAGGGAAGCTAAAATTCTGATAGGAAACCTGTAATATCATTGGCTTGATGAACCTGAGGACACAGTTTATGACAACAACAGTCACTGGAAAGTGGGGAAAGGGATCCAAGAAAGGAGGGGTGGCACCCAAATTCTGTGCATAAGCTCTTCCCAAATCTCTGGTGGACTCCTACGCTGCACAGGCATGGGACAGACACCAAGCAGCCAGCTCAGGCCACTCACCAAAGAGAAGACAAAATTTACAGTGTGAATTTAGTCAAATTTACCACAAAGCTAAAATCTAAATCATTTTTTCCCCCCAGAGGAACATAACAGAATCCAGAGAGTCTACAATGTATCATTCACAATGTCTAGGATATAATCAAAATTCTCTAACATACCAAAAAAACAGGAAAACATCAGTCATTCAAAAAAGAAAAAAAAGGACAACCAATGGAGAACAACTCCAACATAATTCAGATACTGGAATAGCAGAGAAGGATTTTATTTTTGTATTTATTATTTATGTACTTATTTTTATTTAGTCTTTAAAGTAGGCTCCATTCCCAGCAAGGACTTCAACTCACGACCTTGAGATCAAGAGCTGAGCTGATATCAAGAGTTGGACATTTACCCAACTGAGCCATCTAGTCATCCCTAGAGTAGCAGACCAGGATTTTAATGTGGCCATTATAGCTATGCCCAAGAATATGTAGGAAACATGTTTGCCCATACATAGAATGATAGAAAATCTTAACATAATATAAATTATAAAGAAGAACAAAATAGAAATTCTAGAAATAAAAAAGTCAATATTAGAAATGGAAAATTTCAGTATCAGAAATTTAAAAATCCACTTGATGGCTTTAAGAGAAGAAAAGAAATGACAAAGAAAAGATTCAGTAAAATTAAAGAAAAATCAATGAAAGTTATCCATTCTGAAGATCATGTTTTTTTTAAAAGACTGGGAAAAAATGAGCAGTGTCTCAAAGACCTGTGGTTAAATACCAGAAGATTTAACATACATGTAAATGAAGTCCTTGAAGGAGAAGAGAGAAAAAAATGGGACAGAAAATGTTTGAAGAAATAGTTTAAAGAAATGGCTAGATTTGATAAAGGCATACATTTACAGATTCAAAAAGCTCAGAAAACTCCAAAGCATGATCTTGAAAACAACAACATACCTGGGACATTGCAGTCAAATTGCTGAAAATTGGATGAAAACAGAATCTTGAAAGTAGTCAGATAAGATGACATATTTCATAAAGGGAACAAACATTCAAATAACCTTGGACTTCCATCAGAAACAAAGGAGGCTAGAAAGCAGTGGAACAACATCTTTAAAGTACTGGTAGGCAAAAAAAGTCAACCCAGAAACCTATATCTAGTGAATATATCCTTCAAGAATAAAGGTGAAATAAAGATATTTTTAGATTAAAGAAAAGCTAAGAGAATTTGTCAGCAGCAGACCTATACTACAAGAAATGCTAAAGAAAGTTTGTCACACTGAAGGAAAGTGAAACCAGATGGAAACCCAGATCTATAGGATGAAATGAACATCACTGGCAATAGCAAATATGTGGAGAACTATAAAATATAGTATTGTCCTCAATTTCTTTAAAATATAAATAATTGTTTAAAGCAAAAAAAATAACATGGTATTATGGGGTTTATAATGTATGTGGATGTAATAATTATAACAATTATAGCATAAAGTTTAGGGGCTATAAATGGACCTATATGATTGCAAGCTTTCTACATTTTATGTGAAGTGGTGCAATATAAACTCTTAGCAGACCATGAAAAATTAAGGATGTATATTGTAATCCTAGAGCAATAACTAAAAAACAAAACCAAAAAATATAGCTATGAAATGAGTTAAAATGGAATTCTAAAACATACTCAGTTACTCAAAAGGAAGGAACAGAAACAGATAAAGAAACAGAAGGGGTGAACAGAAAACAAAAATTAATAGTAAAATTACAGGCTTAACTCTATATAAATAATTATATTAAATAAAAAGGATTAGTATTTTAATTAAAAGGCAGAGGCTGTCAGAATGGATAAAAATGCAAGGCCCAATTATATGCTGTCTAGAAGCAATGCACTTTAAATATAAAGACTCAAACAGGTTGAAAAATCAATGGATGGGAAAAGATATATCATGTAAACCTTAAATGTAAGAAGGTTAGAGTGATAAAGTTATAAATAGAGTTATAAACATCAATAAAATTGTATTAAACTCAAAGAGTATTATCAGAAAGGGGGTGTTCCATAATGATATAAAGATCAATACATTATGAAGATATGATTATTATAAATGTGTATGCACCTGAAAATAGAGCCTCAAAATACATAAGGTAAAACTTGATAGGACAAAAGGATATGACTAAAGGTTGAGAGCAGGTGGGCCCCTGGGTGGCTCAGTGGGTTAAAGCCTCTGCCTTCAGCTCAGGTCATGATCCCAGGGTCCTGGGATCGAGGCCCGCATCAGGCTCCCTGCTGAGGGAGCCCGCTTCCTCCTCTCTCTGCCTGCCTGTCTGCCTACTTGTAATCTCTCTCTCTCTCTCTGTCATATAAATAAATAAATAAAATCTTAAAAAAAAAAGATTGAGAGCAGGAGATCTCTTATTTCAATTTTATATACTTCTTATGGTTTAAATTTTTTTTTTTTAGATTTTTATTTATTTATTTCACAGCAGGAGAGAGATCACAAGGAGGCAGAGAGGCAGGCAGAGAGAGAGAGAGAGAGGGGGAAGCAGGCTCCCTGCCAGGCAGAGAGCCCGATGCGGGCCTCGATCCCAGGACCCTGAGATCATGACCTGGGCCGAAAGCAGAGGCTTTAACCCACTGAGCCACCCAGGCGCCCTGGTTTAAATTTTAATACCAAATATATGCCTGTTCTATCATCATCATCACCATCGTCATAGATTTCCAGAGAGATGAGAAGGAAAAGCATTCCAGATAAAGGTCATATGTGTGCCAGTGCAGGAAGGCATAAGAGCACCTGGTGTATTCTGGGACCATACATTTTTGGCATGCCTGAAATATAGAGTTGGGTTGGTATTACTGAGGAGGGATAAAAGATAAGTAGCAGATGAGTAGAAGCCAGACTTAGAAGAGCCTTATAAGTATGTAAAGGAATTTGAGCTTTATCTTGATGGCCATGGATAGTCACTGAGGTGTTTTTCAAAAGGAGAGAACCAGGGGGGGAAATAAAAGAGGAGAGAGGATCATGAGGATAATATCTGAGTTTTACACAGGTGATCCTGACTTCAAGTTGGAGGATGGGTTAGAGGAGACCAGAGTAAGGACAGAGTGACTTCTGGAAGATGCTTCCGTAATGCAGACTAGAAATGCTGGAGGCTTAAACTGGGAGAGGAGAACATAGATGGAAAAGGAAGTACTGTTTTGAAAGGTTCCTTCAGAAGCAATATAGTGAGAATTTGGCAATTCTGGATCCAGAGGATGACACACACTGACATCTATTAACTCTCGAAGTTGTGTTATGAAGCCTCTTGGTGAATGCTAATTTATTCCCATTTCCCATAAAATAAGAATGGAAAATAGCAATTAACATACCATTTAGAAGTTTGTTTTATTCAATACAACCGCTATCACGATCTCAGCTGGTTTCTTTGTAGAAGTTGATGTGCTAATCCTTGAGTTGTATGAAACTCAAGGAACCTAGAGTAGCCAAAAACAATCTTGAAAAGAGAAATAGTATTTGGAGGACTTACACTATCTGATTTCAAAACTTACAATAAAGCAAAAGTCATTGAGACAGTGTGGTCGTGGCATGAGGACTGATAGATCAATAGAATAAAACTGAGAACCCAGAAATAAGCCCATGTATCTATGGTAAGTTGATTTTTTGACAAGGGTGGCAAGACTATTCAGTGGGGGAGAGAGTAGTCTCTTCAACAAATGTGGTGGGACAGTTGGATATCTCTATGCAAAAGAATGAAGTTGTACCCCTACCTCATACCAAATACAAATATTAACTCGGAACAGATCAAACACCCAAATGAAAGAGCAAAAACTATAAAAGGAAAACAATGAAGATGACCTTGATTTAGACAGTGATTTCTCAGATATGACCCTAAAAGCACAAGCAACAAAAGAAAAAACTGATAAATGTGACTTCATCAAAATTTTATTTTATTTTTATTTTTTAAAGATTTTATTTATTTGACAAAGAGAAACACAGTGAGAGAGGGAACACAAGCAGGGAGAGTAGGAGAGAGGCAGGCTTCTTGCTGAGCAAAACCCAATGTGGGGCTCGAACCTAGGACCCCAGGATCACGACCTGAGCTGAATGCAGACGCTAGACTGAGCCACCAAGACGCCCCGACTTCATCAAAATTTTAAAAATTGTGCTTTAAGGGACACTATTAAGAAAGTGAAATGACAGCCTACATAATGGAGAAAATACGTGCAAATATCATTTATCTGATAAGGCACTTGTATCTAGAATACATATAGAACTCCTAGAACTCAACAATAAATTAGTACATTAAAAGTGGGCTAGGGATCTGAATAAACATGTCTCTAAAGAAGGCATACAAATGGCCAATGTGTACGTGAAAAGATGTTTAATATTATTAATTACCAGAGAAATACACATAAAAACCTCAATGAGAAACCGGATCGCAAAAACATTAGGATGGCAATAATCAAAAGGCAGATAGTAAGTGTTGGCGAGAATTTTTTTAAGAGAATTTATTTATTTATTTGAGAGAGCGAGCGCACGAGCAGGGGGAAGGCAGAGGAAGAGGGAGACGCAGACTCCCCACTGAGCAGGGAGCCCCATGAGGGACTCAATCCCAGGACCTGATTCTCCCTCTGCAATTCCCCCCTGCTCGTAATCTCGCTCTCTCTCTCTCTCAAATAAATAAATAAAATCTTAAAAAAAAAAAAAGAAAAAAAGAAAACATTATGCTAAGGGAAAGAAGCCAGTTATGAGTCCACATATTATTGGATTCCATTTATGCAACATGTGCAGAATAGGCAAATCTATGGAGACACGAAATAGATTGATTACCTAGGACTGGGAAGATGGGAGCATGGGGGTGCGGGCGGTAGCTCAAGGTTACGTGGCCTTTTTTTGAGGCTTCAGAAAACGTTCTGTAATTGTGAGGACGGTGGAACAGCTCTGTGAATGTAAGATTCATCAAACTGTACATTTTAATTTAATTTTTATTTTTAAAAGATTTTATTTATTTATTTGACAGAGAGAGAGATTACAAGCAGGCAGAGAGGCAGGCAGAGAGAGAGGAGGAAGCAGGCTCCCTGCCGAGCAGAGAGCCTGATGCGGGCCTCGATCCCAGGACCCTGAGATCATGACCTGAGCCGAAGGCAGAGGCATTAACCCACTGAGCCACCCAGGTGCCCAAAACTGTACATTTTAAATGGGTGGATTGTATGGTATGGGAATTATATCTCAACAAAGTGGTTACTGATAAAATCTTTTGGGTTTTATCTTTGTGTTTCTGAATAGAAATATATTTTTTAACCTTTTTTTCATTAAAAAAATCTTTTACTTGCTTTGACGTACTACAATTTTCTTTGTCTCATTCTCTCTTTTTCTTTTATTTGACAGATAGAGAGAGATCACAGTNTAGAAATATATTTTTTAACCTTTTTTTCATTAAAAAAATCTTTTACTTGCTTTGACGTACTAGAATTTTCTTTGTCTCATTCTCTCTTTTTCTTTTATTTGACAGATAGAGAGAGATCACAGGTAGGCAGAGAGGCAGGCAGAGGGAGAGGGGGAAGCAGGCTCCCTGCTGAGCAGGGAGCCCGACGCGGGACTCGATCCCAGGACCTTGAGATCATGACCTGAGCTGAAGGCAGAGGCTTCAACCCACTGAGCCACCCAGGCGCCCCTCTTCATCTCATTCTTTACCCTCTGGGAATGAGAAATATATAGCNGATCATGACCTGAGCTGAAGGCAGAGGCTTCAACCCACTGAGCCACCCAGGCGCCCCTCTTCATCTCATTCTTTACCCTCTGGGAATGAGAAATATATAGCATTTATACATCGTCTCTTCTTCCAGGATTATGATTACATTTTCTAACTCACTTTTTCTATCAGTATCTATATCCTCCCCTGAACACGATGAAGAACTTAGTGAGCTTTCACTTCCTTCCTCCCTCTCATCCCCACTGTCTTTCACGTTAACTGATCTGAGCTTGAGTTTCAGACTGTCTTAAAAAAAAATAGCCAGCAATTATTTATACTTAATTACGGGCGCCTGGGTGCCTCAGTCGGTTAAGCATCTGCCTGAGGCTCCAGTCATGATCCCAGGGTCCTAGGGTGATGTCCTAGGATCGAGTCCTGCATCGGGCTCTCTGCTCAGCGCAGAGTCTGTTTCTCCCTCTCCCTCTCCTCCTTCCCCCTGCTTATGTGCTCTCTCTCTCAAATAAATAAATAAATAACATCTTTAAATTTTTATAATTATTTATATTTAATTATAAGCACAGTCTCTACCCCCCGATTCTTTGCTTATCACTGGTTTTAGTGTCACGTATCTTTCTCATGGATTCGTTTTCTGACTTGCTGGAATTCACCTTCTAGCAAACTTTCAGGACTGTCTGGGAGTAACCTTATGAATCTTTGGATGATTTAAAAATGTCTTTGTTTTGTATCTTCCATTTGGGTGCTACCCAGACTTGATATAGAGTTCTGGGTTTAAAAACAAATTTTTCCAGAATGATCTATGTGGTGTTCCATTGTTTCATAGTGACCAGTGTTGCTAGCGAGACACAAGGCTGATGCGATGGTCACTCCCATGTGGGGACTCTAGTAACCCTCTCCCCCGTCTGTTTTGGAAGATTTTATCTTTATTTTCGGTGTTCTGAATTTCATGAGATGGGATCTTTCTTCACTCTTCTTAGCAACCTAAGGACCATGTCCTTTCTTCTGCTCTATAAATGCTTCTCTCTGAATACCCCCTCCATTCCCCTCTTGCTCCCCTTCCTGTGTCTTAAATGTGCCAGAACCCTACTCTAGTCCCACTGGATAGGACCCCCTCAGCTGCCTGTCTTGCCCTCCTCCCCTCCACTGGGACCAGGTAGGTGGCCTCCTCGTGCCCAGATCTAGGCCATTTCTCCTGCTCTGGACCCATTGCTCGCCCCCCTCAGGGACCCGTCCATGAGCATCCAGCCACGCGCTCCTCTCCCCACTTTAGAAAACCAAGCACCTCCCTCTCGACTCCACACCCTCTCCACCCACCTCCCTATTTCTCAACTATTCACAACTGAGTTTCTTGACAGAGTTGTCTCCATGCGCCAACTCTCCTTCCTTACCCGTCATCAGTTTGCCCCCACAGCCCAGTGTACCCCCCACAGTGCAGGCGTGTTCCTGAAACTGCTGGGCAGGTGCCTCTGGCCCGACTCTGAAGCCAGCCCTCGGCCCTCACCTGCTTTCCCTCCCGGCAGCATCTCCGCTCTCTCATGCTGGAACACTTTCTTCTTTCGGCTTCAATCTTGCTTCTCCATCTCCTTTATCGGCGCCTCCTTTCTGAGGTTCAGGCAGCAGCCGCCCCGTCTTCTCACTCTGTGCTCTTTTCCTGGGAGACCTCGTACTCCCCCTTGGCGTT
Organism: Ailurus styani; assembly: GCA_002007465.1. Lineage (NCBI taxonomy): Eukaryota > Metazoa > Chordata > Mammalia > Carnivora > Ailuridae > Ailurus > Ailurus styani. The sequence goes on along the minus strand of LNAC01000324.1, from coordinate 2,377,133 downwards.
AAATACCATCCGTCTACTGTTTACCTGCAGATCTGTGCCTCCAGCCTGGTGCCAAGTCTGAGCCCCATCTACTAACATCTCGCCTGTCCATGGATCTCAGAGTTGTCAGGTCTAAGACTGGGCCTTGTTTTCCCTCTGAGCATCCCTCCCAATCTGCTCCTTCTCTCCGTTTATTTAAGCCCAAATCCCAGAGTCAATCCCTACGTCTCCTTTTCTCTCACTGCTCCATGTCTGATCTCACAGCACGATCTATTGACCGTATCATTATGACTCAGCGTTAATGTATCAAGCTCTCCTTATGCTCAGGGCCACTACCTTCGTCCAAACCACTGACTCTCACGCGGACCACAACATCCCCCCAGCTGGCCTCCTTGCTTCCTGTCCTGCTTCCTTACAATGCATCTTCCATCCAGCGGCTCAGACATCCTCCCCAAAACACCATCCAGCCCATAGCTTCCCCTTACCCCTAAAATAAATCCTACAAGTTCCTGCCTGGTCCAGCTCCTCTCCCATCCCTCTAATGGCATGTGATGCCAATCTACAACTCCACTCCCACCCCTTCATTCATTCAGGGACCCTGGCTTTTTCACCTCCAGCCTTTCACACCAGCAAGGTACTTACTCATCACTCCATTTTGCAGGAAATTTGCCAGTTGAGGAGATGGACAGTGGAGCAAGGTGCCCAAGGATGTAGCAAATTGGACGCATTCTCCTGTGACATGATGAGGGGTATTTAGTTTTCTGACTCAGGACTAAAAGGGGCCCGAGAGATCTATGTTGGAAAAGTCCTTGGAATACACATGGTGGATGAAAAGTGAAGATCCCCAAGTGTGAAGATCCTCAACTTGGGAGGAAAAACACAAAAAATCCAATAGAAAAATGGGCAAGGGATGTAACGGGCTTTTCACAGGAAGAGAAACTCAGAGAGCCAATAAGCATGTGAAGAAACGGAGGTACCCTTCTTTTCTCTAAGGTCATGAAGTTGGGACAAATAAAAGAGTGGCTGGTGAGAATGTATGAAACCAGATACTCTCACACATCATTGGTAGAAACATTAATTGCAGCATTACTCTGGAAAATAATCTGGCAACGTCTATTAAAATTAACATGCATGTCCCTCCTGACCCAGAAATGACACTATTAAGAATCTCTCTTATAGGTATAAAATTGCCAGCCTGGAAGTATATTTACCCCAAGATGGCATTTTAGCAACTGTTTGCAATGTCAGAAATCAAAGGGGAGATTAGAAAAAGGTTGTAGCAAAATGGAGAATTGTTCGCAATGTCATGTTAAGTAAAATAGGAAGATAGAAAATTCTAGGAACACGACTACGAATCTGCCAACGTGGACTGAGCCTATGGACAAGAATGTGTAGAAATAATGGTTTAGACAGCTGATGGGATTGTGGGAGATCTTTGCCTTGAATGTCTGCTGCTATTAGAATATTGTTTTACCAACAAAGTAACTTTTTAAAAACCCGTGGGGGGAGTCCTGGAAGGGGGGTGGTTTAGGGGGTAAAGGTTAATGCGCCTGGAAGGCCATCTTAAGGTTTTCGAGTTATTCTTTGGGAAGTGGTGAGTGGTGGACAGGTTTGGGGCTTGGGAGCGCTGGAGGTGGGCACGGAGGTGGAGGGGGTGAGGGTGGATACCAGCGGGGAGTCTTCACGGGAGGGGAAGTCCCTGCCACTCTCTCTCTAGATCAGCCTTGGCGAGGATCAGATCCGGGTCAGCGGAGAAAGAAGGCAGGAGGCAGATTCAGAAAGCCCTTTGGAAGAAACCACCCAAGTGGGTAAGTGAGGAGGAGGAGGAGGAGTGGAGGTGATTCTTCCCACCTCGCCTGGGCAGGGAAAGCCTTGTGGCCGGTGGGAGTTTTTAAAGAGGTGGAGTGGGGGACAAGGAAATGGACGCGTTTGGTGTCGGACATGCTGACTTCGGAATTTGAGAGTTTTCTGAGCTTAATTTGGAACAGGAAACTGTTTGCTTGGAATGACAAAGTTTAAAAAATATATATTCAAGCAACCAGAGATGGGACATTCTTCAGTGATTTGACTGACCTGGAGAAAGACTGACTTTCCCTCCAATAAGACGAAACTACTTTCAGCAGAGCGATTTCCAAAAATAGCACTTCCTCACTTTCTGGGACAGCTTTATCTTCGTATCTTCGTCTAATATTGAACCCAGTTTCTTCTTTCTAAGTCTTTGTGATCTTACTAGGATATTTCCCCCTCCTTAACGCCTTTCGTTTCTTCAAGAAAGAATTCCCTTGCTGGTTTCGCCCATCGTGTGTTTGCAAACAGTGGACGCCAGTGACCCAAACTCCCCCTTGGAGCTTTCGTCTTTGCTATGGACCAATTCCTCCATTCTTTTAATAACTTTGGTTCCTCTTTACACTCTGTCAGCCTTTTTCCTACATACTTGTGGTAGAAAGCAGCCCTCGCGAAGCACAGTTTTCTGGGTGTGGCTCCGCTCCCCTTCCCTCATCTGGGCAGCCATGGTCTTGTTGTCTCTTTCAGGTTCTCTGGCACTAGCGGCTCTGTGACCTTCTCCGGCAGGGACCTCTCCAATCCCGACCACCCACTACGGCTACTTTCAGAACTCTCTGCTGCAGGTTATAGATTTACCCTTCCCAAGTCAGGCATGAGTGTTAGAACATCCAGGCTTGCCTACTCGGGGGGCCACGGCCATTTTTAAAAAGGAAGACAGCAAGTGTCATCGAGGATGTAGTGAAATTGGAACCCTGACACATGGCTGGTGGGAATGTCAGGTGGTGCAGCTGCTGTGAAAAGCAGAATGATGGTTCCTTAAAAAATTAAAAATAGAATTACCACATGATCCAGCAATTCTACTTCTGGGTACAGCATTGGAAGAATTGAAAGCAGGGTCTCAAAGAGATATTTCTACACCCGTATTCAGAGCAACATTATTCACAATAGCCAACAGCTGAAGCCAGCCACATCTCCACTGATGGATAAATGGGTATGCAGAATGTGGTTCTAGCCATACAGTGGAATACTACTCAGCCTTAAAAAAGAAAGAAATGCTGTCACTTGGATGAAACTTGCGACCATCATGCTAAGTGGAATAAGCCAGTTGCAAAAATACAAGTGATGTATGGTTTCACATATACGAGGGACTTAGAGTAGTCAAATTTAGAGAGACAGAAAGTAGAACGGTGGTGGGCAGGGGCTACAGGGAGACAGGGGCGGAGAGCGATTGTTTACTGGGTGTAGTTTCTGGTTTGCAAGATGAAAAGACTTCAGGAGACCAGTTGCCTAACAGTGTGAATGTGTTTAACACTACTGAATTACACACCTTCAAAGGGCAAAAAGGGTAAATTTGTATGTGCATTTTACCAAAATCAAAATTTTTTTTGGAAAAATTCAAAAAAGGACAAGGAGTAGAGCCAGGATCCAAATCCACGTCATCTGATGACAATGCCTATTCTCAACACTAGGCTCTGCCAGCCCTACAGGGAGGAGGACCCGTGAGCCTTGGAAGGCAGGTCATTTGTCACCCGCTCTTGCCAGAGCATGCCCTTGGAGATGCCATTCCCCAACTCAAGTGACTTACTGGTGGATGCCTTTTAGGTACATTCACAGCCCCTCCCCCCAGCCACCCCTGCCCAGAGATGTTCTAGTAAACCATTTCTGTAACTCCGCTTATCCTCAGGAGCAGAGCCCCAGCAGCCAGTGGCCTGGGCCACCCTCAATCAGTTTAACATAAGTAGAACATCCTCTATTATTAAAGTTGGAGGTTTGGGGGCACCTCGGGTGGCTCAGTTGGTTAAGCGTCCAACTCTTGATTTCGGCTCAGGTCACGATCTCAGGGTCTTGAGATTGAGCCAGCATTGGGTTCTGTGCTCAGCAAGGAGTCTGCTTGGGATTCTCTGTCTCCTGTTGCCCCTCCCCCGCTTGCAAGTGTTCACTCACTCTCAGAAAATAAAAATAAATAAAAATAAAGTTGGAGCCTTGTGAGTAGCTAACACAGAGCCCCAATACCCACCTCACAAAATGCACTCCTCTTTATTATTTGTGTGCTCATCTGGCTTCCTCATACCTGTCTAAGTCCCTCCAAGATATCTGTATTCGAGGGACCCTGAGTCTAAGCTTGTGTGCATGAAAGCTTTTCTGCATGGGTCAAGAATATTCTGTTCATTCTTTTACCTTATGCATTCTTTGAAGGTAGGACCTTGTTTTGTGCTTCCCACAATATGACCACCATGTTTATACACATAATAGGCATTTTAAAAAGAACAACTTATAGAACTTTTTTAACTTGATGAAAGTAGAGAAAATAGTATAATGAACACTCATGGTACTCCTCACTCTGTGTCAACATTTTACCACTCTTGATCCCTAACGTTTAATAAATATGTCATGAGATGATAGCCTTGAATGAATTTAGTCCAAAAATTGAGAATTTAAATGGAAGAACTTCTTGGTAGGTACTTTCAGTCTTTTTTTTTTTTTTAAAGCAGGTTCCAGTGTGGGGTCCGAACTCACAACCCTGAGATCAAAACCTGAGCCGAGATCAAGATTTGGACACTTAACGAACTGAGCCTAGCATTCAGCTTCTTAATAGGTGATAGTGTAGAATACACTATTTCTACATAGGTAGGCCAGATTCCACCGGTCTGAGGTCATTTATATCTAATTCAGCTGAATGATAATCCAGAGATGAGTTATTAAATGGGTAATTTAATCGTTTAATAATGATTTTCCCATTGTGTAAGTCTAGAATGCCGCAGGCTCTTTGTTTACAAGCAGCAGAAACCGAGTCTGGTTGACCTGAAGGAAACAACCTCTTGAAAAGATTTGGAGGCATTCTCAGAATCCAAGGAAAAACAGGACAACCTTGTAAAGGACAGCAACCAGGGCAACTCCAGGACTCTGGAGAGCAGAAGCCCATTGATAGTTTATTCATGGTGCTGCTACTGTCCGGGTGAATTAGTTCCGACCTTTCTCTGTCACTGCTTGAATTCCCAAGAGACGTGATCCCCCTTTCGAATTCCCAGGAGAGAAGGTCGATTATTCACTCTAGCCTGGGTCATGTGTCCATGAGCATGTGCAGTCAATCACTATGACTCTAATTTGGCCACTAGGACTCTAGTTTGGGGAATACGCTGGTTCACCAAAGAAGTATCTTGTACTCTTATCAAAAGAATAAATGAGGGATAACAAGGAAGAGCAGAGTTCATCCAAAGACCCACTAACACTTCTTGGCACCACCGTCTGGCTTGGTGTTTTGAGCAATGAATTTGTCTTAAGGGGCTTCGGATATGGCTTTGATTTTTAAAATGTTAAGTAGTTTTTAATTAATGCCTAAGATACTACCATCTTCTGGGATATTGCCGCCCTGTCCCGTCTGACCTTTTGGAGAATAGATCGGGTCCAGGAGAGTAGAAAACCCACACCATCCATTTTTAATCCCAATTTCCCCAAGTTTATTTCACTTTATGTCATCAATAAATGTTTGGACTCTACATGCAAGTAACTTTCTTCTGGCAAATTGAGTTATACTTTCTTATTAACTTATTTATAAATTATATGTGTTATATTTTATAAATTATATATATTATATACTTATAAATTAAAATACAATATATCTCAAAGTCGCCATCCTTACGTTTGACTCTTCTCTTGTAAGCGGTGGTCATGACAGTGAGATTCTCCTATGTGGTAAGTGATGCTCTGTTCAGAGACTACTTCACGGACTAGACCAGTGGTCAGTAAACTTATCCCATCATGGGCCATCTTTGTGTGCCACAGAGAGTCTCTGTTGCATATTCTTATTTATTTTTTTATACAAACTTAATATATAAAAATTATTCTTAGCTTATGGGTCTGTAAAAACAGGCTACAGGCCACACCTGGCAAAGACAGGCTTGTAGGCCATATTTGACCCACAGGCCATGGTTTGCTAACCCTTGTCTAGACCAAAACTGATAAAAAACAAAAGAATCTACAGTCCCTTCTGGTGACCCAGTTATCTGATATGTTCTCATTATGGCAAACAAAGGTAATTAAAAAGATAATGTGAATTTTATAGTGCAAATTTGCCATTACCTATCCAAATATAAATATATACCCTTTGACCCACACATATCACTTCTAGACATCTATTCTACAGAAAAAAATACAATTACACACACACACACATACAGTACACAGAGGCACACACAACATAGCAATTCTATATGTTCAAAGATACTCATTGCAGGATTGTTTGTAGAAGCAAAATATCAGAAATATTGTAAATGTCCATCAATAAATGTTCTAATCAGTTATGATACCGTCATTACTTGAAAACATTGCGCAGTTGTTAAAAGATATGAAGTAGTTCAGTCTACAAGGACATGAAAGTATGTCCAGGACATATTGCTAATTGAAAATAAAGTTACAGAATGGTATATTCTCATTTTAAAAATTGAGAACACACATGTGCCAGCATGTATCTCAATAACCCAGGTAAGATCAATAGTTACCCCTGTGCTGTAAGAGCTGGGATAAAGCGGCAGAGAACTTTCACTTTTTGCTTTATAAATTTCTGCATTATATTCATATTTCAATAGGTGTGCATCAACTCTATAATAAGTGCAATTTAATAGGTGATTTCGATTTGTGGGCATGTGACCACCATCTTACTTTATACTCTTTGCTATTCTCTCTATTTGTAGTAAGCATATCGAGCATATACCTAAAAAATTAATCACATCTGTCATTTTCCATTTCTGATAATGTGGGTCAGAGTCCTAGGGAGGAGGAAGAAAGCTGAGATGAGCCCTACATTCTTCAATTCTTTTCTCTTTGAAGCATTTCCTGATTCAAGATAGTATGGAGGTGGGCTGCCCAACAGAATCAGTGACTAGGAATCTGGGAAACCAAGTATTTAAATTTTCACTTAAAATCCAGGAGGCGCTATACTCAAAAAATGGTAAACTAGAAACAGACACCCTTCTCAAAAAACTGAACACAAACTTAGACATCTTTCAATCCCAAACTAGATTAAGGTAATTAGCTCTTCTCTACTTGCCTGCCAGGAGGGAAAATTAAGTCCTCTTTGAAGGATGATAACATTGACCAGAATTCCAAGTTATTTACATTATTTGTCATACATAGTAACTTGCATTCAATCTAATATTACCAGGATGTCTATGAGTTATAACCAAAACAAATTAGATAGCATATATAAAAATAGACAATAATAAATAAAATTTAAAAATGAAAGAAAGAGAAAATAGTACATGCGAAGTAGTATAAGCAGATCCTTAAGGGATTCATGTATTGTGAATATCAGAAATTGACTTTAAAAAACCTGATTGAGGTCCTAGCTAGAACAATAAGGCAAGAAAAAGAAATTAAAGGTATAACTTCAGGGGGCCCCTGAGTGGCTCATTCGGTTAAGCGTCTGCCTTCAGCTCAGGTCCTGATCCCAGGGTCCTGGGATGGAATCTTGCATCCTATTTAAAGCTATAGTAATTAAGACAGTATGGTATTGGCACAAGGACAAATGAACCACTGGAAAAGTATGTAGAATCCAGAAATAGCCACACATACCATCAAATTATTTATGACAAAGGTTATGGAGTAGTGCAATGGGGAAAGAAGGATTATCTTTTCTTCTTTAAAAAAAAGATTTTATTTATCTATTTGAGAAAGAGAGAGAACAAGCAGGAGCACAAGCGGCAGGAAGGGGCATACAGAGAGGGAGAAGCAGACTCCCTCTAAGAGAGCTTGATGCCAGGCTCAATCCCAGGACCCTGGGATCATTTCCTGAGCTGAAGGCACATGCTTAACTGACTGAGCCACCCGGGCACCTCAGGAAGAATGATCTTTTCAACAAATGATTTTGGGCCAATCAAATATCTATACAGAAAAAAAAATATTTTTTTTCCTTCTGTCTCACCTACATGAAAATCAAATTCAGATGGATTGGCTATCTAAATGCAAATGTAGGGCACCTGGGTGGCTCAGTCATTAAGCGTCTGCCTTCTGCTCAGGTCATGATCCCAGGCTCTTGGGATCTAGCCCCGCATCAGGGTCCCTTCTCGGCGGGAAGCCTGCTTCTCTCTCCCACTCCCCTTGCTGGTGTTCCCTCTCTAGCTGTGTTTCTCTCTGTCAACTAAATAAATAAAATCTTTAAAGAAGAAAAAAAAATAAATGCAAATGTAAAACAATGAAGCTTTTAAAGGAAACTATAAGAGAATATCTTTATGACCTCAAAGTAGGCATGGGCATAAAAAATAGTAACCATAGGAGAAAACAATTCAGAAAGTTGACTATATTAAAATTTGAAACAAAGACAATATCAGAAGAGTGGTAATACACAAAAGCGAAGAAAGATATATGCCATCAGCATAGCAGACAGACTCATATACAGACGACATGAAGATCTCCAAACCAATAAGAAAAACCCAGACAACTTAATAGAAAAGTGGGCCAAATACTTGAAAAGACAATCACAAAAGATGATATCCAAGTGGTCAATAAACATCTGAAAAGATGCCCAACCTCATTCAATATCAATTATGACAACCACTTTGGGAAAATAGCTTGGCCATATCTGCTGTAGCCAAACATGTGCATACCTATGGCCCAGCAATTCTCCTCCTAGCTATATACCCATCAGAAATGCACACAAATGTTCACCTAAAGGTATGTACCAGAATATTTCCTAACAGCACTATTTGCAATAGTTCCAAGCTGAAAGCTACCAAATGCCCCTCAACCACTGAGTGGATAAATTAGTGAAATACTATATACAGTGATAAGAATGAATTACCCATAACCAGACAAACAATATGAACAAATTTCACAAAAATAATATTGTGCAAAAGAAGCCAGACACAAAAGAAGACATATACAGTAGGTAGAGACTAAGATGGCCCTTAATCATTTTTGCTTTCTGGTATTCAGGCCCTTGGTTAGTCACCCACCCTCTCCCAAGTATGGACTGAACCTCATGACTCACTTCTAATGAATAAAATGTGATAAAAGTGATAAAAATGTCACTTCTGACATTAGGTTGCAAAAGACTGGCTTCCCTCCCAGTTCTCTCTCTCTCTCTCTTATTTTCTCACCATGAGGGAAGCTGTTGCCATATTGTGAATTGCACAGTGGGGAGGCTCATGTGGCAAGGAACTAAGGGGAATATTATCCCAACAACTCAAGGATCTGAATCCCATTAACAATCTCCCACTAGACTTTGATTTTCCCCCAGTTGAGCCTTCGGATGAGGCCACAGTCATAGCTGACAGTCTGAATTCAGGAGGTAACCTTGAGTCAGAGCTATCTAGCTAAGCCATGTGTGGATTTCTGACCTGCAGAAATGGTGAGATCGTAAGTGTTTCTTGTTTTAAGCTGCAAAATTTGGGGTTAATTTGTTATTCCTGGGCTCACCAAGGCCAAACTGGCTATGGCCGCCCCTGAGTGCCCAGTCTGTCTGCAACAGAGACCAACGAGCTACCACCCTTCCCTCCAGGGTGGTCAGCCGGCTTGCCTGATGGTGGGTTGATGGCGGGTTGAACTACTTCCAACACGGAAGAGGCAGTGTTCTGTTCTTATTGGAGTAAGGGGCGCCCGGGTGGTGCAGTCAGTTAAGTGTTGGACCCTTGATTTCAACTCAGGTTGTGATCTCAGCGTCATGGGATCAAGCCCCAGGTGGAGCCCTGAGTTTGGTTGTCCCTTTTCCTCTCCTCCTCCCCCTGCTCATGCTTTCTCTCGCTCAAATAAATAAATAAAATCTTACTGGAGTAGACATTTTCTCTGGGAATATGGCTTTTCTCTCCCTGCGCACAATGCTTCCATCTCTGGACTAACACAGTGCCTGTTCACCATCATGGCACTCCACACAGCACTGCTTCTGATCTAGGAACTCACTTCATAGCAGCATAAGTGCAGCAATGGGCCCACGCTCGTGGATTTCACTGGTCTTGCCATGCTTCCTGCCATCTTGAAGTAGTTGGTTTGATAGAATGGTAGAATGGCCTTTGAAGACTCAATCACATCACCAGCTAGATGGCAAATCTCGTAGGGCTGGGACAAGGTTCTCAAGAAGAGGGTAAATACTTAGAATCAGCATCCTATATACAGGGCCATTTCCCCCACAGCCAGGAGACACCAGTCCAGAAATCAAGGGGAGGAAATGGGAGTGGTATCACTTCGTATTACCCTTGGTGACCTACTAGCGAAATGTTTGTTTCCTGCTCCCACACATGTATGCTCCACTAGCCCAGAGATCTTAGTTCCAAAGGGAGGAAAGCTTCCACCAGGACACACAATGATTCTATTGAACTGGATGTTAAGACTGCCACCTGGCCACTTTGGACTCCTTGTTCCTCTGAATCAACAGGCAAAGAAAGGAGTTACTGTGTTGGCTGGGGTGATTGATCCTGATCACCAAGGGGAAGTTGGACTGTACCCCACCAAGGAGGTAAGGAAGAGTATGTCTGGAATAAAGGAGATCGCTTGGGGCATCTCTTAGCATTACCATGCCCTGTGATTAAAAGGTCAGTGGAAAACTACAGCCCAATCCAGGCAGGACTAGTCATGGCCCAGACCCTTCAGAAATGAAGGTTTGGGTCACCCCACCAGGTGAAGGATCAGGACCAGCTGAGGTGCTTGCTGAAGGCAAAGGTAGTATAAAAACAATAGCAGAAGAAGGTAATTACAAACACCAGCTAAAACCATGGAGCTGGTTACAGAAATGAGAACTGTCACAGTCATGAGTATTTCCTCCTGATTTTATTATGAATATGTGTGTGTGTGTACCTGTGTGTTATTCTCTTATTCTCTTTAATGTAACATAAGGTGTATTGACTTTATATTATACTGTTTAAGTAGTGTTCATTTGAAATCATAGTATTTAAGTTACAGGATATCAAGAAGAGTAAACATCACTCAAGGACCTTACTCCCTCTTCTGGGAAAGGGGTTAATGTGTTTTCAGTTGTATGCAGAACTGTTGTATCGTGTTAGGTGGAATTATGATGGTCTTTATTCGAAGATTCATTTGGTTTAAGGGATGCTGTGGGTGCCAAGTTGACAAGGGGCAGAAATAGGGAAAGAAAGAAAACAGAAAATAATGTCAGACATATTGAAAATGTTTAACATCATATAATTGGGGCCCCAGAGCAAGAGGAATGAGAATGGATTTCAAGCTGGCTATTTGCAAAGCAAGCCACACCTGGGCATCGCATAGTGAAGATGCTAAAATTCAAGATGATGAGAAAGCTGGGAAGTATCTAGAGAAAAGAAAGGACATAGTATCTTCCAAATGGACAGCTTAGTTTTTGTTTTGTTTTGCTTTAAGGAGGGGTTGGGGACAGAGGGAGAGAGAGAGAGAGTGGGAGAGAATCTTAGGCAGGCTCCATGCCCAGTCCAGAGCCGGACACAGGGCTTGATCTCACAACCCTGAGATCATGACCTGAGCTGAAATCAAGAGTCAGATGCTTAACCAACTGTGCCACCCAGGCACCCCGGCAGCTTAGTTTTTGATTGAAAGAATAAAAGCCAGTGGGGGGGGGGGATAACCCAAAATAATATCTTTATCATGCTGAAAGAAAACAATCGCCAAAGTAGAATCCCACATCCCATGAAAATATGCTTCCAAAATGAAGGTGAAATGAATAAATGTTTAGACAAACAACAATAAGAAATGTTTAGACGAATGTTTAGGGAGAATGAGTCACTTGTATAATCACCGTAGTACAAATGATAAAAGGTGAAGAATTCAAGAAGCATGAGAAAAATAACCCCTGAGTTAAGGGTGGAAGTTCAGGAAGGATTGAAGAGTGGCAGAGAGAGAAAATGTGTGTGTACGTCTAAGTGGACACTGGCTGCATAAGACAAAATAATAATGACTGATGAGCTTTATATACACATAGAATAAAAACATATGGCCACAATACCATGAAATTGGGGGGCGGGGTTTATCAGAACAGGCCCGAAACAAAGATCTCAGTTCAAATATTCGACTCGGGAAGTTTAGCCCGATAATATTGCTGTGGGGCTGGCGAAGTGAGGTGGGGAGGGAAAGAAACAACGAAGTGTGCATAATCCAGCCATTTATCTCTGTGTGTCATTGGAGCTTAAGGCTGCTTGGAAACTCCAGGACCAGAGGAGAACAGGCCCCCCTGAGTTAATCCAACCTGAGGGGCAAAGAAGCTAGGATTGTTGCCCACTTTTTCTGGTCAGTAATTGATTGAGGATTACTTCAGGGAGTTTTAAATTTCCTGGTCCTTTTAGCCTCCTCTGCACCCAGCATCCAAAAAAGCCCTCAGGTCAGGTTAAGCCGTGGATGCTGGAAGTTGTATGTTGAGCCAATGGGCATGGAAATGGTAAACGCCAAGGGGGGTTAGGTGGGGCAAAGAAAGTACTACAGGAAACAAGGGAGTTCAAAAACTCAAAATTTATTTTTAATCATCCAGGAAAAAATAAGCGAATGAATTTATATTAGAGTCTAATAAATAGAAGATGCACATTGTTAGCTTCAGAGGGCAAAGAGTAAAATTTTATTTTTGACAAGTTAGTGGAAGGAGAAAAAGATTGATAAAAATGGCCAGATTCATCAAAAAGAAGATAAAAAAAGTTGAAAAGATGAGAGTAGAGGAATGGAATGAATGGGGGACAAATACTAAGATGACAGGTTTTAATCTTGATGTATTGTTAATTGCAAAATATGTAAAAGAATGAAGTATTCCAGTTGAAAGATGCAGATGATCAGATTGAACAATAGAGCGCAAAAAAATGCTTCTTGCAAGAGACACACCTTCAATATGGGATCCAGAAGAACTGAAAATAAAAAGATGGAAAATATGGATACTGTGAACAATAACCAAAACAAACTGGGTGCAGTTCTATTAATATCAGACAAAATCTGTGCTAAGACAAAATGTGTTACTAGGGCAAAAGAAGATTAATGAGAGAAGAGTCAGTCACCAAGGAGATATGACAATTTAAATTTGTATGCATCGGGCGCCTGGGTGGCTCAGTGGGTTAAAGCCTCTGCTTTCGGCTCAGGTCATGATCTCAGGGTCCTGGGATCGAGCCCCGCATCGGGCTCCCTGCTCGGCGGGGAGCCTGCTTCCCCCCCACCCTGCCTGCCTCTCTGCCTCCTTGTGATCTCTCTCCCTCTATGAAATAAATAAATAAGATCTTTTAAAAAATAAAAAAAAATAAATTTGTATGCATCTAGTCACATAGCCTTGATAGGTATAAGGCAAATGAATGGAACTAAAAGGTGATTCACATTCATCGTGGGAAAATGTCAGCACACGTCTCTCATTAACTGAGAGGACCCACAGAACCAACAAGAGTATGTAACATGTCAACAGGATTAACAAACTTAATCTAATTAACGTCTATAAAATATTGCCCCTGACATCTTGAGAATACACAGTCTTTTCAAGAATGCGGTAATATTTACCAAAATTGGCCATATCTTGGGCCAAATTTTAGAGGACTGAAATCATACCGGATGTGTTCTCTTGCTATAATGGAATTAAGCTTAAAATCAATAGTAAGGAAACAACGCCAAACCCCCCACATGCTGGAAATGGTGGCTCCATTTCATTAGGTATCAAGGAAATGCAAACGAACAGGGTGATGAGTTATCACTGTACACGCCACACCGCACCGAATGGCTAAAATAAAACTGATGATACTACATGTTAGGATGTGGAATGGAGTATATTCGTTTGGTAGAGCTGCTGGGTTTTTTTTTAGAAAAAAACACCACAGGCTGAGTGGCTTAAACACCAGAAATTTATTCCCTCACAATTCTGGAGGCTGGAAGTCCAAGGTCAAAGTGTCAGCTGGGTTGGCTTCTTATGAAGGCCTCTCTCCTTGGCTTGCAGGGGCCCAGCTTCTCCCCGTGTCTTCATGTGGTCTTCCTCTGTGTATATCAGTGTCCTAATTTCCTCTTCTTTTTTAAAGTTTTTAAAAGATCTTTAAACTTTTTAGAAGAGTTTTTAAAAGATTTTATTTATTTATTTGAGAGAGAACACGAGAGGGGAGAGGCAGACTCCCTGCTGAGCAGGGAGCCCGACGCCGGACCCGATCTTGGGACTCCGGGATCAAGGCCTGAGCTGAAGGCAGTTGCTTAACCAGCTGAGCCACCCAGGCGCCCTAATTTCCTCTTCGTATAAGGACAGCCATACCGGATCCCAGGCCACTCTGATGACCATTTAATTACCTCTTTAAAGACCCTGTCTCCAGGGGCACCTGCGTGGCTCAGGTGTTCCAGGAGGGAGAAGGAGAGTGACTGCGGGTCCGGAAACACGAGGGGGGCTTCCGTCCCTTGATCTGGGTGCTCGCCTGGTGCAATTTCATTGAGTCGGCACTTAAGTTTGTGCAATTTTCCTCAGCATATTTGTTCAGTAATAAAGATAAAACCCCTAACCCAACCTGAGCCCGCTCTGCAATGGATTTTAAAAAGCCACGTTTATCAAGAAAAGGACCACGTCCCTGTTTTCTGGCCATGTCAGGTAGGAGGCCGCGCGAGGACAAACTGGCTTTATTCTCTCCTAGCTGCTGATCCCACTTTGAATTCAGTTCCTCAGCAAGTTTGGGAAATTTCTCCCCAGAGACTACAACTCCCGTGGCCAAAGGAACATTAAGTTGACTATTCTTAGGAAGAGGAGCTTAGATCAGGGGACTACTTTTTATGACAGCATTGAGAAAGGATTCAGGAGAGAAAAGAGCTTGGGTAAACAAGACAAAAATAGAGTCCAGCAAATTTACCCAGGCAGTGTCTTCATCCCTGAAGGATCTAAAACTAATTTTCAGCACAGATCCCTCTTAAGGGCTTAGATTCTTTATTCCCAACTGACTGTTCAGCTGAATCTGGGCATTAGTTTGTAGTCCCATTCCCAAAGCCCTCTCTTCCCTGCCTCTTCCGGACCCCACAGGGCAGAGTTGAGCCCTGGGAGCTGTGGTCTCTAGTTTTGATAGACGGGGGGGGAAAAAATGGAGCTCACTGGAGAGTCACCTTTGGAACGCTTAAAATTTGGCATCTGTGTTCCTCATGTGATTCTGAAAGTATCTGGCTCCTTTCATTCAATTCTGTATCAAAGCCGGAATTATTTTCAGGACGATCTCAGTTTTATGAAAACCCAGGAATCACTGGTGGGGATTTCCGCCTACACAGGTGCCTTCTTGGCCCAAGTCCCCGACTCTTTTGCTTTTCCAAGTTAAGGAGAGTAAAATCCTGGTAGGGGGTCAAGGGCTCTTTTATTTATTTATTTATTTATTTATTTATTTATTTATTTATTTATTTATTTATTTATTTATTAAAAGACTTTATTTATTTATTTGAGAGAGAGAGAGAATGAGAGAGAAAGAGCGTGAGCATGAGGGGAGAGGTCAGAGGGAGAAGCAGACTCCCCGCTGAGCGGGGAGGCGGATGTGGGACTCGATTCTTGGACTCCAGGAACAAGACCTGAGCTGAAGGCAGTCGCTTAACCAACTGACCCACCCAGGCGCCGCATCAAGGGCTCTTTTAAAAATAGGTATGGCAATTCCTAAGCCCATAGGAGAGAACTCTACTCCCAGGTGTGTCCCACTCCTGCCTGGACACGTTTGGGACTGATAGGCCCCTTTTAAAACATAATTCATCTAGTATGTCATTTGGGTGGGTTTTACTTAAATTTCAAATTAAAAAAAAAAATTCTCCCTGAAGGAACAAATTTCACGTCAAAAGACAGGGACTGAATTTTTCCTTAGTCTAAGTCAGACTGCCTTTCTGAGCACATGTTCTATAGAATCCTTGCAAAGCAGGGCTGGGAGGAAGGGAGAAGACATTTCCCCAAAGAACGACTGTGATTATATCTACAATAACACATCCTAAGAGGAAAAATGAACCTGGCAGCTCTCGGAGTCATGTGACACCTGCAGACAGCCATTCTAGATCATTATTTTGTCTTGGCGCATTGGGGTGGGGGAGTTGATTATCTTGATTACTCTACATATCCGCTCCCACACACTGAGGCCCACCTTGACCACCCTATTTAAATGTGCTCAGTGCCACAGCCTTTCCTCCTTTTACTCTTTCCCCTCCCCCCAAGATTTACCACCTTTTAATACAGTGAGGAATGTGACCCCAGGAAGGCAAAGATCTCCTTCCGGTTTGTTCCCTGGTACATACTAAGTGCCTAAGACCAAGCCTCGCACATGACTAGCGCTCAATAAATGCTCGGGGACAATTTGAAAATTCAGTACCTTCATTAACCAAGTGCCAAGCCCCCTAATCTTGCCTCATCTGGAACTGGAAACTTTGATTAAAAAGTCTTTGCTGAATAGCCATACTATGGAAAGAACCTAGATGTCCATCAACAGATGAATGGATAAAGAAGATGTGGTATATATATATATATATATATATATATATATATATATATATATAATGGAATACTAGCAGCTATCAAAAGAAACGAAATCTTGCCATTTGCAACAACGTGGATGGAACTGGAGGGTATTATGCTGAGCAAAATAAGTCTATCAGAGAAAGACAATTATCATATGATTTCTCTGATATGAGGAACTTGAGAGTCAGGGTGGGGGGTCGTGGGAGGTAGGGAGGGAAAAATAATGAAACAAGATGGGATGGGGAAGGAGACAAACCATAAGAGACTCCTAATCTCACAAAACAAACTGAGGGTTACTGGGGGGTGGGAGGGTAGGGATAGGGTGGATGGGTTATGGACATTGGGGAGGGTTTGTGCTTTGGTGAGTGCTGTGAAAGGCGTAAGCCTGATGATTCACAGACCTGTACCCCTGGGGCAAAGAATAAGAAAAAAGTCTTTGCTGAAATACAGAACTAGACTCATACATACAGAGAACAAACTGATGGTGGTAAGAGGGAAGGAGGTAGGGCATGGGCAAAACGGGTGAGGGGAAGGGGGTGGATACAGGCTTCCAGTTTGGGGATGAATCAGTCACAGGGACGAGAGGTACAACGTAGGGAGGAGAGCCAGTGGTATTGTAATCGTGTTGTATGGTGACAGAAGGTAGCTACACATGGGGCAAGCACAGTATAATGTAGGGATTCGCCCAATCACTGCACTGTACCCCTGAAACTAACATGTGTGTTAATTTTACTTAAGTGAAAAAAAAATCATTCCTTGCTATTATCCAAAGGACATGGTAACATATTTTCCAGAGACAGGACTGGGGTGCATGACCCTACCCTTTTATAATGCCGCTTAAAATACATTATTATTAACAAATATTAATCTAATATGAAGGCATAAAAATTCTGGAAATTAAAAAAACTTACGTATGTAAATATACATCCTCTATGATGTCAAGCAAATTTGGGGTTAATCGAAGATTCTCTAAAGACGAACTCAAAGACACAACACATTTGTCTTTAATCACGGCATGAAGTGTCTGTGTGAGGAACACCATATGAAAAGTGCATGTCCCATTATGATTGGTAAAACCGCATAGAAGATGCCTGCTGTGCCGGACCTCTAACTTTCCCAACAGCCCTTCACGATAGTGTTACCATCCACAGCTATAGGTGAGGACACTGAGGCCCCAAAAGGAGAACAACCCGGCCCAAGGTCACATGGACTTCAGATAATTTTAGCTCCAGGGTCTATCCCCAGACGCTGGCTAGCTCTCCATAAAAGCGCCCAATGTCATTTCACGTGATATCCACATATGTCATTGGTTTCATATTCTTAGTCAACACATGTGTTTTGAGTAATTGTTATGTTCTTAGCACTGTGCTGGCTTCCTTGGAGATTGCTCTAAGAATCCTGCCCTCTCACTGGGAGGCACTCATGAACCCCAGGGAGACCATGTGAACGGAGGGGTGGGACCCACATGGATGCTAGGGGGGTTCCCAAGAGGGAGGAGCCTTCATGGGCCGGGCTCCTGGTCCTAATCATGGGGTATCCCTTTGTCTTCTCGGCCAGGCAGGGCCATGGTTTGAGTTTGGAGCTCAGCTTTGATCTCCCCTTCACAGTGACACCTCAAGTCTTCATTGAGAAGGGACCTTTCCCCACCCTGTGATCTCGGCATGGGGGTGACTGTAGGCCGCTGTCTTCCGCTGCCCCTCAGCCTCTGTGGAAACGAGAGAGGTAAATCATCCCTCTCTTGGATTCTGGTGGGGTGTGAGGAGGCATGGGACAGCCAAGTGTGGGGCCCATGGCCAGCTCCTTGGATCTTGTGTGAGTGACACAAGGATGGCAGGCCACGGCAGGGGGGGTGGATAGCAATGACAATGGTGGATAGAAGTCAAACCAAAGAACCACATCTCGATTGGGTGCTCCTGGGATGAGTCAGCGAGTGATACAGGCCCCTGACAATAAGTTCATCCCTTCCCAAGTCTGGAAGCCTATGAGATCTTCCCACATATCCCTTTGCAGATGACATAGTCCCAAATTTCTTGCCTGGTCTTGACTGGAAAGGTGTGTTTTTCCCTTTGTCCTTTATCCGGAACTTAACGTGGATGGGTATAGTTCATGAGAAAAACCATTCTAGGGATGCCATCACTGAATCAGAGGATGAAGTCTCCTTTTAGGAAATGGGCGTTCACTTACTCAGATGCTTTCTCCATAAGTCGGAGTGTGCCTGATTCTTACCTGATAATTCTGTTTTCCTCTGAAGATTCCTGAAGCTTGGTAATCATACCAGAAGTCACTAGGAGTCATGGAGTCATGAGCAAGCTCAGGCCCCCCAGGCTGAAAAGGGCTTGGGCTCAGTGGTAAGGAGGGCAGTGCCAGGGCCCTGGGGACCCTGCCCATCTTGCTCTGTGGGATGATGCAGGGAGAGGCTTTTCTATATTTTGGCC
This sequence comes from Ailurus styani, assembly GCA_002007465.1. Taxonomy (NCBI): domain Eukaryota; kingdom Metazoa; phylum Chordata; class Mammalia; order Carnivora; family Ailuridae; genus Ailurus; species Ailurus styani. The sequence continues at coordinate 2,358,338 of LNAC01000324.1, read as the reverse complement.
TAGAGCGTAAGATCTTATCTGCAAAACCACATCACTCTGCCCGGTCCTGAAACCATCAAAGAATGAAGCCCGGGTTGACCCATTTATTGGGTGAATGAAGGCTGCACGCCCCGGCACTGTTCATTACCTTCCACAGTGTGATGTATTAATTCACAGAGTGTATTTTCCGGGCACATCTGCCCCTTTAAACTCTCTGCACCCATAACTACAGTGTGCAACTATAATTTGAATTCATCAAAGCCAATTATTCCAGTTCCTTTTTTCAACTCAGAGTTTTTTTTTTTATTTTAAGTTGTCATGGGAAAATAATTCTTAATAAATCCCTTTAAGCACAGGGAACTAGGGCAATTACAGGCATTTTAAGAATTATTGAAACATTTTAAAGTTTTTTGATTTATGTTCTAAAGGACATAAGTAATCCTTTCTTCTTCTTCTTCTTCTCATTTTTTCTTGTTGGAAGAGGTTCAGTTAATTTCAAGGACAGACATTGGGCACACAGACTGTTCAAATCTAATTAATTATCTGGCTTTGCCCACAACAGTCACACCTTCCAAACATTGAGGTTGTAGCTAATCATCTGAAATTCTCCCACACTGAAATAATTGCACACGCCCTTTTGGGTCATGACAGATATATGTACTGGGTGAATTACAAGAAGGGAAGGCACACCCCCAGAGGGAAATCAAGTTTTGTTTGTTACTGACTCATCCATTTAATCATGTATTTAATATTCAATATCTGATATAAAACCTTTAAAATCCTGAGGTAGTACCTCGAAGCAAAAATACACAAGTTGGGTTATCGAGTCATGTGAGTGTCTTTTGGTACCCCGATTAGATTAGAAAATCCCACAGCTGGGGAAAGCAAGGCTGGGGAGGTCCCAGGGACGGTACAGCTCAGAGACCCAGGGGTGACCAAACCTGATGAGGCTGAATGGTAGGTTCCTTCCAGTTTATGATACACGGCCAGTGACTGTTGGCCATTGGAGAGATCCCCCCCATGCCCAGTGGCATTCACTTGGAGTTAATTGACTGCATTAGAGCATGCCTCGAAAAGGGAACACAGAGTTTATGACTCATATTTGCAGTTAACCTAAAAAATACTTGATTTTTCCATGCATTGATAAGCTTTAAAAATAGAAGAAGAGGAAAATAAACAAAACCCATAAATTCTGTCCAAGTCAAAGTTGAGTGGTGGTATGTAAGTCTGGAGTACAAATACAAAACGAAGTGTTAGGACAGGACATGACATGCCACAGGAACTATCAGACACATCTTTTTTTTTTAAGATTTTATTTATTTATTTGACAGAGAGAGACACAGCAAGAGAGGGAACACAAGCACGGGGAGTGGGAGAGGGAGAAGCAGGTTCCCCACTGAGCAGGGAGCCTGATGCGGGGCTTGATGTGGGGCTCGATCCCAGGACCCTGGGTTCCAACCCGAGCCAAAGGCAGCTGCTTAACCAGAGCCACCCAGGAGCCCCTATCAGACACATCTTTTCTTTGGCACATAAGTTTGGAATTCACTGCTCCAAGGAAGGAAACTGCTTGTCAGTCCAAACTTTGGATCCTGACACCGGGAGTCCAGTCTGTGATACTTCTCATGTGTGAACCGAGTGGTTTCTAAAGGCAAGAGAGCTCTCCCTGTGGCGCTCAGGTGCTGTGGCCATGGGGCGTCTTCCGGTTGTTTCCTCCGATCAGCTATGATCAAGAGATCCCGGTCTCACCCGAGGAAGATGCCCGTGTAAGGAGACAGAGAGATGAGCAGCGAAAGTAAGGCAAGATTAACACAGAAGCTGGACAGGGCAGGCCAGAAGATGGACTTCCACCTGAAGAGCACTGATGGTTCAAGAGAATTCGGCGTGTGGACCTGCGTGTCTGACACCGGCCACACTGTCGATGGCACCGGGAATTGTCTAGGGCTGATCTTCCATTTCCCAGTGCACAGCGGGCCACGGAGGACCCCCACCCGCCAGTCCCCCGGCCCTTGGCCCCAGCACCAAGCCCTTCTGATGGGGGGAGGGGACTAGTCCCAAAGCGCCCCAGCCTTCTGCCTTCACCTTGACAATACTCTGAAAAAGAAATTCACACTGAGCAACCAATTGCAGACAAAAGGTTAATTTGTGGGAGGTCCTCATTGTCCCAAGATAAAGAGTATCACATGCCACCCGAGCCAACCCCCATAGAAAGTTGGGGTGAATCTAAAATTCCTGAAAACAGGAACCAAAATTTCGTAATAGAGTGAAAAACAGCTATGATTGGGGCTTTGCCTGGAATATTAAACAAGCGTTTCATATTTTATATTTTGTTTATAGTTCAGGAAAGTCAATTTTGTTTTCTATTTCAGAAAACCTGGGGAGAAATTGTAATCAAGGACAGCACTTAAAATGAACAAAGAATGTGAAAGGCGTTGATGGGTGAGGTTCTGTTTACGGTGCGTGATGATACTCTGTGGATTGTCCCTGAGACTGTGGTGGTGCGGTGACATAGAGAGTCACTATATTCATTTCCCAAAGAGTTTCCCTTTGCTTTAAACTCATTTGTGTTCCATGTCAGTATCCTTTATCCTGCGATTTCCCTTCCTCAGTTGGCCACCTGTCCGAATCTCGCCCCATCCACCTCTGTCAAGGACTTTGCTTGTGATACAAGCAATCAATATGACTTTCACAGACTGTGAAATCTGCCCTTTTTTTGCAATCTCAGGTCGGGTTGGATTTATTGTATGTGCATGCCAGTCCATTGCCCCAAAGGACTGACCCCTCAAAAGCACCACACGAAAGGTGAAATTTCTCCCCTCTTGGCTCAGGAGTTGTGTAAAGGAGAATTAGTTTCGACCGTAGAAAATTAATCATCCATGGCCATTCATATTTTCATGTTATGATTATCTTGGATCCTTTGAGCAACTTTGTAAATATCAGGCTTTGGATATAGAAATCCCCTTTTACTTCCCAGAACTGAATGATGGCCCATTTATTCTTTTCCAATAATACAAGCCTAATCTTGAACTGAAGCCTAAAACTATAAATTTTCTTGAGTAACTAAAGCTTTGGCCATACCCTGAAAATTTATTATATGCTGTTCTCATAATTATTTTCTGAGCATAAGTGAAATTGCCATTTTTACTATATCTGAAAGATTTATTATACCCAAAAGATTCTTAAAGACAATTTTTCTCTTGATTTGCAAGTTATTCAATTGTTTTGTTGATCTTTTTATTTAATACCTAGTTTTATTGCATTCCAGACAAGAGAAGTTCTACTTTTTTGGACTATATTCTCATTTCCTTTATTGCCTAATGTAAATTTGTGTGTGTGTGAAGTCTTCATGGGTGTTTGAAAAGAATGTGTGTTCTTTGACCAATACAGCACTGTTACATTTTATGTATTAAATCACAGTTATATGTTGTTTTTTAGATCTTTCGTGTCTTTTAAAAATAAAAGACACAATTCACATTTCCTACAATTCGCTGATTTGAGGCATAGAATAAAAAGTTTTCTGGCATATTCACGAGGTCGTACAACCACCACCATATTCCAATTTTAATCTAATGTTGAAATCTACTTCAGATTTATGACTTAGTCCCAGTGAAAGACACTTTAATCCTATAAAGTTCCATTCTGCCCCCTCTTTATGTTATTAATTATAAATATTACTCCTCTATATGTTAAAAACTCAATAATACATTGCTATGATGAATGCATTATGTAGTCTCATGCATTTTCAAGGGACAGAGAAGAAAGGAAAGCAAGTACGGTTGACCCTTGAACATGAGTTTTAATTACATGGGTCCACTTTTATGTTGATTTTTTTTACGGTATAGTCCTGCAAATGTGTTTTCTCTTCCTTATGATTTTCTGAATAACACTTCCTTTTCTCTAGCTTCCTTTTTTGTAAGACTATAGTAGATAATACATGGAACATACAAAATATGTGTTAGCCAATGGTTTATGTGATCAGTAAGGCTTCCGGCCAACAGTAGGTTATGTAGGTAAGTTTTGGGGGAGTCAATATTATATTCAGATTTTCAACTCTGTGGGGGTATCCCTGCCCCCTAATCCCTGCATTGTTCAAGGGTCCACTGTGTATATTTTTAGAGTTTTTATGGTACCTTCTTATTGACCCTTTCGGGTTCTTTTCATTTATTACTATAGATTCAGATTATCAGTTTGTGTCCTTTCCTGACCCCCATACAGCTTTGCTCCTACTTTCCTTCTGCGTAAAGTTATTGTCAAATATATTGTATGTCTACAAGTTATAGACCCAACCATACAATTACATACACATTGCTTTATAAATCAGTTTAGGGAAAACAGGAGAAGAAGTATATAATTATGTGCTGTCTTTTGCAATTACTACGTAATTACCTTTACTGAAGCTCTGTGCACGTGTGTGTGTGCACGTGTGTGCGTGTGTGTGCTTGTGTGCGTGCATGCGCATTCAAATTACTGTCTGAGGTCACCTGTTTTCTGCCTGAATACTTTTTGTCAGGCAGGTGAGCTTATCAACAAATTGTCTCAGGTTTTGTTGATCTCAGAAGGTCTTTATTTTGCCTTCATTTTTTAAAGATAATATTACTGGATGTGAGATTATTGGTCTGACAATATTTCACTTTCTGCACTTTGAATATTTCATCCCACTTATCTCTGGCTTCCATTCTTTCTGATTAAAAGTCAGCTGTTACTCTTCCGGGGAAAATCCTTGTATGTGATAAATTGTTTTCTTTTGCTGCCTTAATGATTTTATCTTTGTCTTTGTCTTGCAACATTTTTACTATGATGTGTCTGGGTGTGGATCTCTTTGTTCATCATACTTGGAGTGTGTTGAGCTTCTTGGCTAATAGATTGATGTGCTTCATAAAATTTGGGAAGCTTTAGCTATTGTTTTTTCAAATACTTTTACGTTCCTTTCTTCTCTTCCAGCTAATTCCTTTATGCGTATTTTGGTGCATATAAGGAAATCTCATTTTTTCCCAAGGCTCTGTTAATTTTTGGTTTTCTTCTTTATTATTACTTTTTTACTCTCTGTAGATAGATGTTAATCTATCTTTAATTTCACCGATTTGTTTCTGCCAATTCAATCTTCTGTTGACTCTTTCTCTCTAGTTAAGTTTTCATTTTGATTATTGTACTTTTCAACTCCAGAATTTCTGTGTTGCTGTTTAAGTAATTTTGTTTCTTATTGCTGTTCTCTATTGGATGAGACATTGCTATCATCCTCTCCTTTAATTCCTTAAGTATCATTTCCTTTAGTTCTTGGGACATATTTGTAATGGCTGCTTTAAAGTTTTTGTCTATTTGTCACCTAGGCCTCTTCAATTCCATGCCTTTGAAATATTTATCTTCTTGACCTGTCAAAATAAAAAATAAGAGGTATATTAATATATCCCGCTGAAAATGTCGCTTTGTGCTTTCTTTCCCTTATATTTCTAACTTTTAGCTTTCCAAATTTCAGTGTTGTTACTAGGCACATAAAAGTTTTTTCTTTCTATCTTGGTGTTTTTTATTTTTTATTTTTTTATTTTTAAAAGATTTTATTTATTTATTTGATATAGAGAGAGAGACAGGGAGAGAGGGGACACAAGCAAGGGGAGTGTGAGAGGGAGAGGCAGGCTTCCAGCTGAGCAGGGAGCCCGATGCCGGGCTCGATCCCAGGACCTTGGGATCATGAGCTGAGCTGAAGGCAGATACTTAACAGCTGAGCTACCCAGGCGCCCCTATTTTGATGCTTTTTAAACACTGAGCAGCTATAAATTAATATTTGGCATAATGATTATCAGAATATGAGCTCATCAAATTTAAGCAAAAGAACATTATCACTAATTTTTTCACTTTTTATTTCGAAGAACAAATTTGGAGGATTCACAGTACCAGATATAAAGACATTACTATGTCACCATAATATGTCATTGTGGTATCAGCGCCAGGGTAGATAGACAAACAGACCAATGGCACAGAACAGACAGTCTGGGAATAAATCCACACATATATAGACACTTAATTTATAATAAAAGTGACAAATACAGAGTAGTAGATTTGGTTTGTAGAGGCTCATATATTAACAGTCATCCTGTGTGAGGTATATATGTTCCAAATATTTTGTCCCAGTTTGCAGCTTATTCTTTAATGCTTTCGCTTAAATTTTTCTTTCATTAGTTATACAAATTTTTTTTTGTTTTTTTAACTTGTACATGGTCAAGTCTGTTGATACATTCTTTTTGAAATTCCAGGTCTTGTGCATTATTTAGGAGAAACTTCCCCGATCCATGTATATAGGAAAATGTTTTACTCTAGTGGATTTAAGAGTTTTTTCTAATACTTCGATCTTGAACTCATCCAGATCGTCTTTCATGAATAGTGGATGGTAGGCATCTGACAAACAACCAGTCATCACTTTCCCGTCTAGTGACTCACCCTTTCGTCCCCCGAGGAATTCAAAGAGCCAGTTTTCATCTTCTAAATTCCCACAGGTAGCTACTGCTTTGGGGTTTTCTATTCTATTCCCCTGGTCTATTTGTCTAGTCTTGGACCAGTATCACACTGCTTCAATAGTTATGACTTAAAGGAATATTTTGATTTTTGGGGGTAAGACAAGTGTCTGTTCAGTATTTTGACCTAAGCCCGTGGTGATTTCAGAGGGTCCCTTCTGAAGTCTTCTGAGTCTAGAAACACTGAGGCCAGGCAGAGCACGTCGATTCTACAGAAATATCCTTGGTGCTAGCCTTCATAGCAAGGACCACGAAAATACACTGAACAGAATTAGAGCCTCCGGCTTCCTCTGGGCCCCCATGATGCTCTGACATTTCACTTTTTCAGACTCAATTCTCTTTCCTGTTCTTGTTAGCACCAGTGTCACACTTAAACATCTCTGTAAACCACCATCTCTCCATTGACTCCTTTGGGATGAACTGTCCTTCCAATTTACAGAGCAAAACCAAACCATTCTATGAGAAGTTCTCAACTTCCTAATGGCAAACTTACAGACTTGCACCTCAATCTATTCTTTCCTCTTCTCCTCTTGTTAAAATGGGAGGATGGTCCTGCCCCCTCCCTCCAGGCTCTCTCAAGAGAGATGTGGTCCGATGCCCTCCATTCCCCTTAGGAAATAGGTCCTGCCGGTCCTCTCTGAGTTTAAACATGCCTGTCCTTCTCACCCTTACACACACACACACACACACACACACACACACACACACACACACACACCCTTTCCCTCCACACTTCCCTGCAGCTATTCTGCTATCTCCTCTTGCTCAAAGTCACACTTGTAGAAAAAGTTGTCTAAACTCATCATTTCTCCTCCCACTTATTTCTCAGTCTGCTGCAAAGGTGACCTGTCACCTGTTAAATCTTTACTAACATTCTTGCCTCTGATCTTGCTCTCCTTCAATCCATTTCTCACTGTAGCAGCAGGAATAATCCTTTGAAGATGCAAATTTGGACCCATTCTTCCTCTCCTTTAAAAGCTTTCATGACTTCTTAATGATCTCAGATAAGATCCAAACTCCTTGGCAAGGCCTCCACTGTCAGCCTCCCTAACCTCTTCAGCCCTGTCCAACCCTAGGCTCTGGTCACACCTTGCTTCTCAATGTCTGCGACTGGCTCTCTGTGCCTCCCCTGGCCTTTCATTTTGCACCTTTGTCTGGCTCACTCATACTTCCCTCCCGTGCTCCAGTGAGAAGACGGAAAGGCTTGTCTGACCCGCACCACTCCAAGACCAGATGAGGCCCCCTTCTTTGTGTTTTCCTGGTACCTGGTACTTTATCCCTACTATGCTGTCCTTACAATATCACACCGTTTATTTCTGTCTGTGTCCAACTAGACCAAAAGCTCTTGGGAGCAGGGATCATTTCCTAATCAGCATCTAACACCAACATTGAGCAAAGTGTCTAGCACATAGCAACTGGTCTATAGATTTAAAATAAATGATAAATAGCTTCTGTAACAGCATGGAAGGTCAGAATCATCTGCAATTTTTTTTGTAACTAAAGAAGGCTGTTTATTTTTATTGTGGTGAAAAAACATATCATAAAATGTACCATCTTGACCACTTTTAGATGTACAGCTTGTAGAGTTAAAGTGCATTTACATCGTGGTGAAACAGATCTCCCGAACATTTTCTCTTGCAGAGCCAGAACCCATACCCATCACACAAGAAGTACTCTTTCTCCCCTCCCTCCTACCCTATGTCCTGTATCTATGAATTGGACTCCTTTAGATACCTCACGTAATGGAATTATTCAGTATTTGTCATTTTGTGACTGGCTTGTTTCACTTAGCGTCATTAGTTCCTAGTTTCATCCACGTAGCATGTTTATAGGATTTCCTTTCTATTTATTTATTTTTATTATTGTTATTTAAATTCAATTAATTAACATGTAGTGTATTATTAGTTTCAGAGGTAGAGTTCAGGGATTCTTCAGTCTTTTTTTATTATTTATTCTTTTAAAGATTTTATTTATTTATTTGACCCAGAGAGAGATCACAAGCAGAGAGTGAGGAGGAAGCAGGCTCTCCACTGAGCAGGGAGCCCGATGCGGGCCTCGATCCCAGGACCCTGAGATCATGACCTGAGCCAAAGGCAGAGGCTTTAACCCACTGAACCACCCAGGCGCCTGATTCTTCAGTCTGATTTAACACCCAGTGTTAATTACATCTGGTGCCCTCCTTAATGTCCATCACCCAGTTACCCCACCTCCCACCCGCTCCTGCCCAGACTCCCTCGGTTTATTTCCTGTGACTAAGGGTCTCTTATGGTTTGTCTCCCTCTCTGGTTTGGTCTAGTTTTATTTTTCCCCCTTTCCCCCATGCTCCTGTTTTGTTTCTTAAATTCCACATATGAGTGAAATCACAGGATAATTGTCTTTCTCTGATTGACTCAGAATTTCCTTTCTTTTTGAAGGCTTCAGAGTACTCTACTGTATAGCTATAACACATTTGTTTATCCATTTTCCCACCAATGGACATGTGGGTTGCTTCCACCCATTGGTGATTTTTTATGATTTTCTATAGTATTTATAGTTCTGTTTTTTATAAGTTTCTGACCTTACAACATTCAAATACAGTACTTCAGATACTCTAAGCAAACATATGCTTTCTAGAAATACAAAAGGCCTTATTAAATATATTTTTATATAAAGTTATTCAACTCTTTCTAATAAAAATGTTATGAGAGTACATATATAGCTCATATACATTTCACTGTATAAATCCTTGTTGAGAATAAAAACACTTATATAGGTAATTGTGTAACTGATTGACTAGGTATCAATCAGTTTAATTTATACAGAGAATGAACCTAATAAGAGTCATCTTTATAAGGTCAAATTAGCTTAGAAGTATAAAATTCTTACTTGAGAGTCTGAAACAATATATATACAACTATATATATAAACTGTATATAACATATATGTATAAAATTGTTCAATAAATGGGAACGTAGAGTCATATATAATTTACAACATATATATCTCTTCCAAAGCAAAGTGTGTATTTCTTTTTGAAAGAAGGAACACGAGTAATTAATCTTGATTTTGTTCAGACAACAGACAGCCCAGAGGAGAATATTTTTAATCAACACCTGAGATCAGGTGGGGATGGATAGAGTTCTGTGTACTAATGGTCAAATTACAGCGCAATCCACGCAAATAGGCATTCAGCTCCTCGAGGAATAAAAAGACAAAAGAAAGAACGGTGACTAAAAAAAAAAAACAAAACCCAGTAATAATCCAAGTCGTCATCCTGTTCCTTTAAGTAATTACCCATCTTTTCTTCCAAGCATCACCTTCATTTCTTCTTGCTGAGTTTTAAGAATTTGGTCACTACTGGTTGGGGCTAATTCAAATGGACATTTAGATCAGTTCTTTTTTTTTTTTTTTTAAGATTTATTTATTTATTTATTTGACAGAGAGAGAGAGAGAGACAGTGAGAGAGGGAACAAAAGTGAGGGGAGAGAGAGAAGCAGGCTTCCTGCGGAGCAGCCAGCCTGATGCTGGGCTCGATCCCAGGACCCTGGGATCATGAACTCAGTGGAAGGCTGACGCTTAACGACTGAGCCACCCAGGAGCCCCTTAGATCGGTTCTTTATCTGCTATTGTTAACAATAATATAACATATTTCCTTGTATCTTTGCCTGCATGCGAGATGATCTTCTCAGAATAAATGACTGAATTGAAATGAAGGTCAAAGGTTGTGCACCCTTCTAGGGTTTTTATTGCAAATTGCCAAATGGCCTTCCAGAAAGATTTTATAAACTTACTTTCCCCCTGACCAATTTACATTCCCACTAATGCCATTTATTAACATGTTTTTTTGACTATTTATAATCAAAATAGAAAATGGTATCTCATTGATTTAATTGGCATTTGTTTAATAAAAGATATTTTTTCATGTTTCAGGCCATTAGTTCTTGTGAAATGCTTTTGAAATCCCCTACCTTTGTTAATATTGTGGTGTTCATCTTCTGATAATTGATTTTCTTTTTCTTTTTTTTTTTTTAAGTAGGCTCCATGCCCATTGTGGAGCCCAATGCAGGGCTTGAACTCAAGACCCGGAGATCAAGACCTGAGCTGAGATCAAGAGTCTGATGCTTAACCGACTGACCCACCCAGGCACCCTGATTATTGATTTTTAAGAGTTTCTTGTATGATAAGAAAATGGATACCTTGTTATATATTGCAAATATTTCTCTAGTTTCTCATTTGTTACTAATTTTATTTATAGTATTTTTTATATCCAGAAGTTTTAAATATTTATGTGATCAAAATATTTATGTGATCAATTTTGTCAGTCATTTCCTTTGTCTGATTTTGACCTGGGAGTCAAAGTTAAGTAACCTCCTTGTGGCAGATTCCTATCCCATAGGGAAGCAACTTGCTAACTTCTGTGAAAGCTGTGGGGCAGGGGTCGGGTACTAATCAGGGAAATTTTTCTTGCTGTCTGTTGTGCTTGGGAAATCTTTTTTTTTTTTTTTGGAAGTCTTACCTCTTGTTGGCCATTGGCTCCTCTCTGGCAGTGATAACCAGTGGTATCTGCCTAGCAACACAGTGGTGGTACAGGGGATGAGGGAGGTCACCTGTCTCCTCAGCACAATGGCTGCTTCTACTCCCAAAACCCCAGCAAAAGCTGATCTGACCATGGAACAGTGATCAAAAACAGAAAATTAACATTGACCTGGTACCAGCGATAAATCTATAGACCCAATTCAATTTTCTCCAGTGACCCCACTAATACCTTTTTTCTGGTCTGAAATTTAATCTAGCATTCCATGTTGCCTTTAGCTGTCATGCTCCTTAGTTTTCTCTAATCTGGGACAGTTTTCCAGCTTTTCTTTGTCTTTCATGACCTTAACTTTTTTTTTTTTTAAAGATTTTATTTATTTACTTGACACACAGAGAGAGATTACAAGTAGGCAGAGAGGCAGGCAAAGAGACAGGGAGAGGAGGAAGCAGGCTCCCTGCTGAGCAGAGAGCCTGATGTGGGCCTCAATCCCAGGACGCTGAGATCATGACCTGAGCCGAAAGCAGAGGCTTTAACCCACTGAGCCACCCAGGCGCCCTAACTTTTTTTTTTTTTAAGTAGTCTTCTGACCCAGCGCGGAGCCCAAACGGGCTTGAACTCATGACTCTGAAATCAAGACCTGAGCTGAGATCGAGAGTAGGATGCTTAACCGACTCAGCCACCCAGGTGCCCCTGACCTTAACATTTTTTAAAGAGTACCGGTCAGTTATGTTACAGAATGTCCCTCAATTTGAGTTGATCTGACATTTTCTGGTGATTAGATCGAAATCACGCATTTTGGCAAGAATGCCACAGGAGTCACGTGCCTTTCTCAGTGCGTCATAACAGGGGTCCATGATGTTAGTATGTCTTAGCACTGCTTTTGGTAACTTTGAGTACTTGGTTAAGGTGTCATCTTCCAGGTTTCTCCTATGTAAGTTTTTAATTTGCCCATTGTAATTAATTAAGTATCTTGTAGGGAGATACTTTGAGAATATGCAAACATCCTGTTTCTCATTATCCATTCACCCATTGATTTTAACATTCATTGATGATTCATTCCCACCAGTTATTACGGTGATGTTCATCTAAGGGTGATTTGCTATTTCAATAATTCTTTCCACATTTAGTAATTGGAATTTGTTATAAGGAAGAACTGTTTCTTTTCTGTGATTTATTTGGTTATTCAAATTATTTATTTATGTCAATATGGACTCATATTTATTTTGTTCTGCAACTTATAATTCATTAATATTATTTATTCGGTTACTTAGTTGTCCCAGATTTGGCCATTGGGAACTCCTTCAAATTAACTCCTAAGTTCTTGTGATATGTCTCCATCAGTTTTTGAGCCTTTTTTTACTTCCTGGCACCAGGAGATGTGCCAGAGTCTTCTTGTGTTTTCCTGCCCAATTCTGGAATCGACCGTTTAACCAATGAACCCTAGTTCCGCTCACTGAAGGAAGATATTTAGAAACCATGATTTGGTCCCTAGGGGAGATCATTACTACTGGGGTGCTTTTGCTTTTGGGTCCTCTCAGTGGACAAGGCTGGAGAACACCCATAACTACATTCTGACACACACCTACGCACACCTGTATTTATTTCTGTATCTATCAATCTGCGTATATACTACAAATCATGAATTTGTCCAGATAACCCCAGATTCCAACCCAACACCACAGGATTGATTCTAGCCTTTCTTTCCCCTTACTTGTAACTTCTTTCTCCAACAGTGAGAAACTCAATCTCATTATCCAAATGCATTCACTTGTTTGCTCTGTCCTAGCATGTACGTAAAATACTTGCACAATTGCTACCACATCCCTTTGAAAAATTCAGTAACCAACGCATACTGTGTCTAGTTATTTTTTGCAGTTACCCTTATCCAATCAAAACAATTTTCTAAAGTTACTCAGGTTAGGTCCTTTCTTTGCCACAGTGTGGTTATGTTGTTCGTGTGTAGTGCCGTTGGGTTCATTGGTTACTATTTGTATTTTACTTTGGGTTCCTCCCACATCCTGGTTGGTGTTAACTATCTATTTATTTCTGGAGTGTGTGAAACTTGACCATGGTCCTCAGAGTCAGAGCTGTACAAAAAGATACATTTACTCTCCCTCTCATCTACTCTTACCCTCTTTTCAATTCCCATCCACCCTTGTAGGTAACCAATCTCTTTAGTTTCTGGTTTACTCCTCCCGTGTTTCTTTTGCATTAATGATCCCCTGCCAAATCTTGATGGCAAATGGGCAAACACGGTAGCCAAGGCTTAAAAGGACACGGTAATGAAGAGTACAGATTTCTCAAGGTAGAAGGTGTGGGTCAGTGAGACAGGTGAGACCAGAAGAGGTGCTAGTCAAGGGTGAGGAAACTCTAGTATGGGTGGTAGGGGAGTCCAGGGATGAATATCGGTGTGGCCTTGGGGTCGGTGGCAGCAGTAAGCACTGTAGTTTGTCAACTAGCTGTCTTCTGGCAAATCTTTCCAGGAAATGAGACCATCCAGAATCCGAAGGAAACTCTTCACAGGTGGAACTAAGTTATTATAATTAATAACTCAGTGTAATTAACAACTCAATGTAAGTAATAAGTGGATTCCAGCCGTGGAAGAGGTGGACTGTAGTAGACATTGTGGTGTACTCCCCCACGTTTCCGGGTCCCCATTCGGGACAGAGACCCTCATTGCCCACGCCCGCTGCATTTTCTAAGCCCTCATAAGTACCTGGCAGTGTTATGTGTATAAAACAGAATCTTCTCTTCCTATAAGAAAAGAGTATAGCAGACAGGAGAATAGCAAAAAACACCACAGTATGCATTTTAATGTTAAATCCTATGCCACCGAGAAGAAAGAGGAGGGCCAGTGGGAACTGGAAAAATCAGCAAAGCTGAGACTGGCCCAGGGCTTAAGGGGTGGGGAGGATCTGGGTACATGGAACTGGGAACAGTGGCCACTGGGGCGGCAAGCAGGAGTAGTGGGCATTTCTAGCTTTTCTCCATCGTTTCCCACTTCCTTTCCCTTCTCCTCTCTGCCCTAGACATGCTGACCCCACAAGCTGTTCTGGCTGCTGCACCTTTGGTTTCACTTGTAGTTTAGCCAAGATAAAGCAAGAACTTTTTTTGAAAGGAAATGGACTATTTTGGCTCTCAAGTTTCCCCAAGCCTTTGCCACCTGTAGGCTTGTTTGGGTCTCTTTCACAGCAATAGAACAAGTCTCCAACCTCCCTCACCAGTATTTCTTGGCCAGCTCCTGGAGCCCCGCCAGGAGGCACCACCCCACTAACATGGTCCCTTGACCACCATCAAGGTCTCTTGAGGACAGGCCTTTCCACACAGGCGCTACTTCGGCTACTTTGCAGGGGTGATCCCACAGGCCATGGGGGCAGATTTCCGATGTTTACAAAAACGCAAATCCTCCAGGCCTCAAAGCAGCTTTCCTGGGCTGAAGAAATGGGGTCACTTACAGAGGTGGGGGGGGAAACGTCCCTGTCTTCATAAAGACTGCTAAATAGTGCTTGCCTCTCCCAATCCCAGATGTTTCCCTAGAAGCCTTGGCAAAGAAAAAGAAAACAACGGGGCACCTGGGTGACTCAGTCGGTTAAGTGTCCGACTCTTGATTTCGGCTTGGGTCATGATCTCAGGGTCATGAAGTCAGTCCTGCACTGGGCTCCGTGCTGAGAGTGGAGCCTGCTTGGGATTCTCTCTCCCTCTCCCTCTGCCCCTCCCCCTGCTCAGCGTGAACACGCACATGCTCTCTTTTAAAAAAAGAAAGTAAGAAAAGAAACCAAGAATTGGGTCCTAGGTAGCATATGTGTTTTGGAAGGACAAATTATTTTTGTGCTTCCCGTGTTCCAGACACTATGCTAGCTCCTTTTCATGTCAGTTTACTTAATCCTTATAATGATTCTATGAGGTGTGTACTTCCCCCCTTCTGTACAGATGACGAACAGAGCTTTAGTTATGTCCAATACAGGCAATATCACTCTTGTTTCCAAAGCCCAGCCACTGCCGCGATGGAGACGGGTGTCATATAGATCACACATAAGCCAATAACAAAAGACAAAAACAAAACACCTGTTTAGCTTCAGGTTTGTGCTTCACGGGCGCTGGAATAATTTGGATTACAATTATTATGTAGCAGGTAATCGGTGCATAGTCAGTGAAGATATAAGACCCTGCTGGGCCCACAAAAGATACAGATGAGCTCTCCTGATATGCATGATGTCATAGCCTTCTCTTATGTAT
This sequence comes from Ailurus styani, assembly GCA_002007465.1. Taxonomy (NCBI): domain Eukaryota; kingdom Metazoa; phylum Chordata; class Mammalia; order Carnivora; family Ailuridae; genus Ailurus; species Ailurus styani. The sequence goes on along the minus strand of LNAC01000324.1, from coordinate 2,343,107 downwards.
ATAGATGGCACATACCTACCTTTGTATGCACCGATGGCAGGTTCCTAGCCTCAGGCCCACAGATGCATGCAGCTCCTCATGTGTGGGGATGGTCTGGACCTATCTTCATGTGCTCACATGGTACACACCCACCCCTGTGCACATAGATGATACGCACTACTCTGTGCACTTAAGCACAGTTGACATATAGTCAATATTCTGTGTATTTCAGGGCCTGAATCATCAAAGCTATATGAAGCACAGCTTGACCTTGTTTTGAAGTGTATTTTAGTCTCCTATAATTCTATGACATAACTTGTTTATAATTCATGTATGAGCATCATAGTAATAACAGCTACCACTTTTGAGCTCCTACCATGTTGTAGGCAGGCACATTTCAGGGGGCCAAACATACATTAACTCCTTTAACCCCCACAGCAATCCTCTTGGGTAGGTACTGTCATTATCCCTATTCCCAGTTGAGGGAGACATAACAATCTGTCCAAGGTCACACAGCCATTAAGAGGTTAAGCTGTGCAGAGAACAGCCTGATACTAAAACCCGCACCTGTTAGGTAACTAAGATAATCATAGTAGGTCTCAGGTAAGTAGCATAATCTAATAAAACATCCTACTTCTCAAGTCCTTAGAGGGGATTTTGATGTACTACTTCTTTATAAACTCTCTGGACTTGTAGAATATGGATCGGGCATCAGTGAGGCAGAGATCTGTGCAGGAAATCTTTTATTATGAGGGCTTATGTCCCTGTGACTTGGAAGAGAGCAACATGGTAATCTTCTCCACCCAGAGAGAGCCTCGGCCAGGCTCTCCTCATTTCCTTATGGTGAGAGCAAAGCTTTCCAAGGTTTCCCATCGCTCTTAGAGTAAAAATCAGAACCCTTCCTGGGCCACAGGCCTTGTTGATCTCACCAGTCTCCACTGGGAAACTGCGCCTTGCTACTCTGGACTTACATTTCTCCCATCATAAAACGTTTAGATAAGACATTTCCTCTGACTGGTACCTCCACTTCATCTATGCCACTAAGGCGAATCCTAACACATCTGGTAGGCCTTCCCTGAACCACAGACCACATCTGGTTCCCTTCTTATAATCGCACAGCATCTCGTACTTCTTTCTTGTATTTATGAAATTTTTATTTTATAAAAATTTATGAAATTTTTCTGTACACAGAAAAATTGTGTAATTACTGAATGTCTATCTCCCTGGCTCTAGGGGCAAACTATGTAGGCAGGAGCTGTGTTTGTCTTGTTCATTGCTGAATCTCCAGCACTTAGCCCACTACCAGCTTAGCAGGTACTTAGCCCCTAATCAGTATTTGTAAACTAAGTAGAAGAATTACCAGCCACCAGCTGAAGAGAAAATTCTCAAGTCTCCTTGGCATTGACCAGACCTGCTGAGTGTGGAAGACCTGCCCAGATAGAACGCTAGAGCAGCTTGGGAGAGTGGTCAGCAAGCCAGAGGACAAATGAGTATACCTACACATTTTTTTTTTCTATACAACTTTTGAGTGATTGGCAAGTGGCGAGGGCAAAATTACGATTTTGTGAGCAATAAAATACAATCCAATTTTAACAGTGCTAAAATCTTGATCAAAGAAATTTCAAATCAGAACACTGAGGGCTAAAGTAAAAGAAACCTAGCGGTTTCGATGGTATGATGTCTTGCTACCATGTATGTTTCTATGGTTATCGCTGTTTGCTTTTAGTTGCAGCCCTTCAATTTCACCTTACATCTTTAGTTTTTGCAAAGGTTTTTTTTGTTTGTTTGTTTTGTTTTTTGTTTGTTTGTTTGTTTTTTATCATCTCTTTACTGATTCCTCGAAACAATCTTAAGCGGAGAACCGGTGCCATGGCCTGGGCGATGAAGAAATGTTTCCTCTTTCAAAGACTCTATTTTTTGGACGATAAGAATTGCTAAAGAGGAAGCAATCAAACCTATCGCGCTGGCTCTGTCCTTCACCCTGCGCGCTGCTTCCTGGTTTTAGACGCTTTCAGATCCTCCAGCAAAGTGTTACTGGACACACAAAACTGGACTGCCATGCGGGTTTTTTGGTGGGTTTTTTTGAGATCCCATCTCTCAGTCTGTTCATCTGGAAGACGCCCCACGGGACTCGGTCGCGCAAATCCAATTCGTTTCCCGGGGACAACGAACCACAGTTTGCAGCGTCCCCCACTGTGACCTCCGTCCTAAGCCTACGCTGGCAAAACGTGGCTCCACTCGTTTTCCGGCCAGCCCGCAGCTGCCTTCGCGGCCGTGAGGTCCGGCACTTCCCTCCAGGCTCCGCCCGGCGCCCCGCGGTCCCGGGAGGCGCGTCTCGTGGGCCGCTCCGGCGGGGGGCCTCCCCGGAGGACGCGGCGAAACCTGGACAGGCTTCAGTGATTCAAAAGCACCACCGCAGGAAGTTGTGCCTCCCCAAGACAGGTGCTGCCTTCGCACGGCCTCAGCTCCCCAACGCCTCCGACTCTCACGGGTTCTTTCTCGCCGCGGGGCGCCCACAACCCGTAGCCGCCGCCCCGCGCGGACCGCGGAGAAGGCGGGCGGCGCCAGCGGCCGCCG
>LNAC01000324.1:2327094-2339943 GCA_002007465.1 Ailurus styani | reverse complement strand
GGACGAGGTGCGCCCCCTCCGGCACCGGGCGTGTGTGGGAGCAACGGGCCGTGGTGACGGGCCAGGCGCGTATTGGCCCCCGGGGATACAGGGTGTGCCCCAGCGCCGCAGTAGGTGGACCGTCCCTCCCCGGAGAGCCACATCGGATCCAGCCCGCCCCTCCTAGACGGCTCGGCGCGGGGAGGCGACCCTGCGCTCCCGAAGTTCGTAGAGCGTCCAGGCGGGCAGGGAAAGCCGTGGATGTGGAAGCCCCTGACTTAAAGAACTAATCCCATGCGCACTTGCGGAGCTGTAATTTGAATATCCTGCACTTCACTGCTGGACGAGGTCAGATGAACGTGCAGCTATCACCGGCGGACTAGCGAAGAGATGGGCCAGGAGCCGAGCGCTTCCCTGGCTGGTCGCAGCGAACACAAGAAAATAGCTAGCAGAGGTGTCCAGGTGAAGAGGATGGGAATGCGTGTTTGAGGGGGAAGGATCGTCTGTCCTCCCCACGGGAGCTTGTGTGTTTTTATTCTTCAGAACGTTTCACTGTTTGGCCTTGTGTCTGAGGTTTATGCCGTAATCTGGCACCTTAAAACATGTCCGTTTCAGAAAGGTTTCAGTGGGTTTTACAAAAATTGGTAGTTTTCGCTCTGAGCCTACACTCATCGAATCCTTATGCGAAGAATTTGCCCTTAAATTTAGATAGGATAACGTGACTCCCGGATAAATTTTGGAAAGAAAATACTGTAAGGGCTTGCTATACTAAGAAATTCTGCATCTTAAAGTTCTTGATCTCTAAAGTTAAAAATCTGGTCGGCTATTACTCCTTGATCAGTATTGGGGATGAGCTATTCTTAAAGTGGATTCTCTGTTTCTGGAAAAAGTTACTATAAACAAGGCTGAGTAATTACAGGATGCCAGTGAACTGAAGAAGTCTTCGATTTCTTGATTCCTGCTTCTGGTGGGGGCACTTGGCTGAGGCAGTAAATTTTTAATACCTGCCTGCAAAACAGGAGGAAACACAGTTTCATTTTTTCAAAGCGTCCTTTAAATTCTCCAGAGCACATCATGACTGTCAGCAGTTGTCTGATCTTGGAGAGGTGGTTTCATCTGTAGGGATTTAAACAGCACATGTGAGTCCCTGGTAAAAACAAACAAGTAGGACCTCATGGGGGTGAATTTGGTCTTATGGTCTAGGATTGCCTTACCTGATCACAGTAATGGTAAATGTGGGTAGCCACAATTCCAGGTGTATTGTATATTCTTGGGAGCGAGTGCTTCCATGGGGTTCTTGTAGGTATGTGGGTCTCCTACCTTTTTGGCTTTCCAGCCCTATTGGTTAAAAAATTTTTTTTGGAGTATGATTTCCTAGTAGAGGTGTACTTATAAACAATGTGTGTACTGTTTTTTTATGTTGTAAATCCTACCAAAAGTGGATTAAAAATATGTTAAAAAAAAGACAAATGAATATACATTTTCTCCATACTCCAGTGGACCATTCATGTACTCCCCGAAGGGATGTACCCTCCTTCATGGACCCCCACGTTGGGGTGAGCAAGCAGTGGCAGCTAAATAGAAATCTTGCTCATTTGGGTATGTATTGACTGTGCTTACCTTGACATCACGTGTAGTACAGAGTTGTCAGACCCTGGCAACACATACGTAAGAACTTGAGGTTATTCATTGCAGCACATAACTGGCTAAATAGAAAATAAAGGTTCTTAACGGAGATGAAGCAAAGACCAGACAAGAAATGTTCATTGTGTAGACTGGGCACTTGAAGTAGCAAGTGGAATTGTGTTTTTATTTTCCTGTACACCTTTAAGAAAGACCAAGAACTTAGGTTAGGAAGACTATAGTATCTTACACTCTTGATTTAATTGTGGTTGTTTTAAGAGATCTCAATGCTAAAGAATCTCATTTTCATATAGAACATTTATAAAAATAAATGTTTTCTCTTAGCCTCTGAGCCAGTATTGGACAAATATTTCCCCAGCACCACCACTCTGTGGCTAGCCCTGCACTAGATGCTAGGCATATGGATATGAAGACAGTCCTGCTTCTAGCTTGGTCTGCAGGGACTCACATTATAGAGCTGGCACTGACAGAGAAACTAGGGGAACAAATTTGGACAGCCACACAAAAGAGAAAGCATGACCGTTTAGGGGATCCGTAGTGGTTTGGTATTACTGAGGTGTGAACCATAAGGGAGCAAGGGCTGGACAGAGAGTGAATACCTTCAGTTTGATGTTGGACACTGGAGCAGGTTTGAGTGCTCACTTGTTCTGGATACCGTGGTTGGAGGGTGCGCTGCTAAACCAGAGGGGACAAGTGCCCCTAGGAGATGATGTCAGCCTGAGGTAGTTCTGTGGTGTTAGGATGGAGAAGGATGGTGGTTGGAAGTTCTTTTGGGAGGTGGGCGGGTAGAATTGTCAGACACCGATGATTGTACAGTACAGGAGTAAGGGAGAAACATCTGTGAATATTTTGGAGTATAAATGCTCACTGAGTTAAGAATTTATTTTGGGGAGCATGGGGGGAATATCTGGTTGTACATAACGTGGAAAAAGAAATGACAGGAGGATTAGGAAAATTCTTGACAAGTTTACTTTCCCAAAAGAAACTTGAGAGAAATTTGTTGTACACATTCCAACCTTTCTGAGTTTTCACTGTGTTACTGATTTGAATGAACACTACTTGAATTAAGAAATTTAAATTTTAAAAAAATTTACCCAATCAGACCGTCTTTCTTAAGATCCATTGTTAATCTGCAACATGGCTCTCAAACCTCCGTGTCAACAGAATCACTTGGAGGTCCCTTTAAAACAAGATTGCTCAGCCCTATTCCTAGAGCTCCTGATTCTTATGGGGGAATCTCAGCAGATTCCCCCATAGTCTCAGCAGCCTGAGAATTTGCATTTCTGACCAGTTCCCAAATGGTGCTGCTGCTGGTCCAGGGACCACACTTTGAGAACTAGTGCTCTTCAGTTTGTCTTCTGCTCCCTGTTTGAATGATTAACATGCAAGGAAATGAGGCACCACCCTGCTTCCTGTAGAATGAACTTTGGAATAGTGTTTGTCCACATAGGAGCCAGACTTTCGTGTAGGATTGAATATCCCGATTTGAAATAAACTAACTTCTTTTCCCCATTGTAGGTGCTCAGTAAATGTTTGTGGAAGGAACAAAAGCATAAATGATAGTGGAAACTGTGACACTTTGGAGGCAGCTGTTTTGCTTTTGTAAAAACAGAATTGATAATCGAGTCAACTCTCTTGGACCATTTGGCCCTTTGACCCCCTTTCCTTGGTTTACTTTCCTTAACAGATATTTTTTCACCTAAAACTTACTTTCTTGGCTTTGGTTGAGGAACTTAAAAAAAAGAACAATCATTTTTGAGTTCTTTTTGTTATTTCCACATTTCCTTGCTTGCGCTTTTACCGATTTGATAGTTACTCTCTGTTTTTCAAGCAAAGGGCACATTTTCAAAGTCCCCTTGGTTTGTTCAGCCTAGTACCCTGACAGGATGAGTCAGGCTGAGGTAAAAGAGCTCTTCCCCATTCCCATATCTTTGGGTACAGAAATGGGCATGAACATCACTGAATTTGGAGGCTGTATTAAAAGTTTTTAGGGACTTGGGAATAAAAAGTTGAGCATAAGGGCTCTTTTAGTTTTTAGTGACTGAAGTTCATGGTGTATTTTCAGAGTCAGAAGATATCTTACCATTCTACGTCCCTCATTTGCAGATGGGGAAATCGAGGCGCAAAGAGGGAAACGATAGGTCCAGAGCAAAACTGGTGGAGCTGGAGTCAAGACAAGAATTGATTCGGTTCCTGCTCTGTGCTTTTTGGATCATTGTTATCTTTGAACTGTCTAGAGATTAGCTTTAAAGATTAAAAACAAAATGGGTGTATGAAAAATAAAAAAGTTAAATATGATAGTTGAGATAATCCCAGGAGAAGTGTTAAAAAAGTTTTAAAAGTCGACTGAAATTCTTATGCTCACTTTACACCAAATAAATAAGCAATAATGTAGATGGCCACTAACACGTATTAGTGGTAAGGTGGCCCAAATTAATACTGACCTGCCACTGTTTAACTGGAAGAAAAAACAGGCAACATAATAAATTATCCAGGAAGATTGTGAAATGTCTATTATTGAAGATAAACTTGGAGTAGATATGCATCCATGGTTTGGAAGAGAGCTTTCTCTCTTGCCTTAGTTTTGGAGTGAGAACAGATGACCCAGCTAACTAAGGGCTGCATGCATGGCTTTGAAAACAATTGAAGATAATGATAATATGGACTTCTTAAAAGGAAAGATTTTTATTTTTTTTTTTTTTTTTTTAATTTTTTTTTTTTTTTTTTTTTTTATTCATTTGACACAGAGAGAGAGATTACAAGTAGGCAGAGAGGCAGGCAGAGAGAGAGGAGAGAGGAGGAAGCAGGCTCCCTGCTGAGCAGAGAGCCCGACGCGGGCCTCGATCCCAGGACCCTGGGACCATGACCTGAGCCGAAGGCAGCGGCTTTAACCCACTGAGCCACCCAGGCGCCCAAAAGGAAAGATTTTTAAAAAGCAGACCAATGAAGAGTGTTTATACAAGAAACGCCTGGCTAAAGGTTTGGGTGAAGCTACGGGTGTTTACTAACTGAGCTTTTCTTAAGAACTGTGAGATGTACTCATTTGAGGCATTTCATAATTCTGGCTCCAGGTTTCTTGCATTGATGTAGGTTTAGTAGTTTTGTGAAAAGAGAACAGGATAGTTGTATGGTTTGTAACAACTGCTTTCTGAATTTCCAAGAGTGCTATGATTTCGTGATGGACATGGCTCATCCGCTGAGTCAGTTTGTCTTGAAGTGGCCTCATGAGCGGATAGGTATGCTTTTGACACATCTTGAGGCAATTGTAGTGACCTAGTTGGATTGATAGTAATCCAAGTATGACTAGTTTCTGAGACTGTGGCTTCATTTCTAGGGGCAGCAGCCCAGGAACACTTGAGAGCTGGCATTCCCTCCGAGCCGTGTCTGCTGTGTTCAGTGGGTGCCGGCTCAGCCTCTCTGTTGGGCCTCAGCCCCATACTTGCCCTTCCTTGGGTGCATCATTAGGGCTTTTGTTTCTTTCCCTGTGGTTTCAGGTTGCCCGTGTTGAGATGTGTTTATAAATTATGTCAAGAAGGAAAAAAAACCAACAAACCCACTGTTAGAAGCAGCATGGTGGGATGGGACAGCGCACTGCAGGTCCCAGAGCTCCTGAACCTCTGATCTAAGATGCTAACTTGGGAAATCTGTGTAAACTACTATCCGTGAGGTCATTAAAAACAAAACAAAACACCCCCCTCCCCCGCAAAAAAAGTCTTCTCATAGTATTCCATAAAGTTGTACTCCGGGAGAAAAGTCAGGTCCTTGGTGACTCAGTCTCTGCATATTGGTGTAAGGAGGATGCTGTCATCCTGACAAGTCGTGGAGATCGGGCACTCTGCCGTAGGATTCTGTTTTGACGTGAGCCAACAATGGAAACTTTGTCCCCCTTTCTTTGCAGGTGTCTCCTCTATCATAATTGAACTCAGGTTTTCCGTGTTTCATGCAAACATCTCAAATTTCTCTCCGGCAGGTTGCCAAGTGCTATTAGTTCCTCTGTGCTACCTAATTAGTGGTATTCTTTTGTTTTTCCCTCCGTTTTTGATAACAATCACAGACGGGCAGTACCCTCAGGGATTCAGGTGGGCTGAATTTGGCCTTATGGTGCTCCTGTACTGACTTACCTTTCTGAATTAAATGATTTAGACTTCTGAAACATTGGAACGGTTGGCAGTTGCTGTAGACTTTTCTCAGCATAATCAATTAAGGTTGGCCTGCTGTTAGGTACATGCAAGTTTAATCTCATTTAATCTTGTCATTTCAAACATTTTAATGCAATTTATTTTTTAACTAGGTACATGTGAAGATTTCTTGGCAGCTTAGTGTGGAAACCACTGATCACCTTGCTCTCATTTCTGCCTGTTCTGTGTCAGCAAGAGAGAGTGCCCAAATGAGCAAGATAGCCCAGCAGAACAGTACTCCGGGAATAAGTGTTATTCATACTCAGGCTCATGCCAGCGGCTTACAGCAGGTTCCTCAGCTGGTGCCTGCTGGCCCGGGGGGAGGAGGCAAAGCTGTGCCTCCGAGCAAACAAAGCAAAAAGAATTCGCCCATGGATCGCAACAGTGATGAGTATCGTCAGCGCAGAGAGAGGAACAACATGGCTGTGAAAAAGAGCCGGTTGAAAAGCAAGCAGAAAGCACAGGATACACTGCAGAGAGTGAATCAACTCAAAGAAGAGAATGAACGGTTGGAAGCAAAAATTAAATTGCTGACTAAGGAATTAAGCGTACTGAAAGATTTGTTTCTTGAGCACGCACACAACCTTGCAGATAACGTGCAACCCACTAGCACTGAAAATACAACAACAACTTCTGATAATGCAGGACAGTAGACCTCACCCCTTCCAAACTTCACAACTTGTGGCTTGAACGTTAAAGGTGTGACTGCCTACACCACTCATATCAATGGCCGAACACTGTCTTGTTCCATTATTCAAAGATCCACTGAAGGTTGTTTTCTAGGATCAGCACTGAAGAGTTGATTAGCTTAAAAATGTTAGCCATGTAATTTGAGTATCTAGTTTTAAATGATATTTTTTTTTGTGTGCGGATAAAACAAATTTTTAAGGTATATGGTAAAAAAAAGCAAAAAAGACCCCCCCAAAACCACCCCTGGACCTTGATGTTCTTAATAAATCCTCAATTCCCAAGAAATGCTTCTTTTGTAGGTTGATAAAAGGAATGGGGAACTGGCAGGTCCTACAGAAGGGTCTTGGTTTTATTGGAGATGATTAATTAGACTAAGAAAAGTTGAATGTCATCTATGTTAATCTATTTGTGATTTTTTTCCCTAAATTATGTATTAAAAATCCTTAGGGCTATAGAAATCAATCACTTTGTAATTTGGAGTGATTTTATGTATAACATAAACCTTGTTTTAGCCTAATTAGTACTCTTTTTCCCCCAACAAGTACAAGTTTTTGAGTATTGGTGCCAGGTTAAGTAAATTCCATTGTGTTTTAAAGGCAGCATACAGCCAGTTGGCTTAAAAATACAAATAATTAGGCAAATAGGTTTCTTAAAAATAATAGTAAAGCATATTAGAATTATGCTTTCGGGATACCTTTGGGTTACTGGATTGGCATTATTTTGTTTTCTAACAACAAAAAACCCCCAAGAGTTGAGAAGCTTGTATACCACAATTTTTGTTTCTGTAGATGCTGGTCAAGTAAGTAAATATTTTTAAAATACTATTTTGACAGCCAAGTTAGTAAACAAATGCCTTAACAGTTTACTGATTGGGATTTAGGTAGTTTCTCCTGTGTCCAGATATCTGAAATGGGGCCATGATTTTTAAAGGCAAAAATTGCTTGTGAAGGATCATTTGGCATTTGATCTTAACCAAGTGATCATTAGAAAAATACGTCATCAACTCTATGCCGTCTCCCAAAAGAATAGTCTAAGAAAACTTGAAAGTGTAAGGTTTAACCTTTAATTTATTTCACTTAAATACATCTTTTTATATTGTTTTTGTGATGTTTCTTTTTCTAGTTAGTGGGCTCTTCTAGACTTTTTGTACCACTGCTTCTGTTTGTTCATTTGTATGCTTTTGTGTCCCATAAATTATTTTAGAAAGAAAATACTGCTAAAACTCAGGATATTGACATTTTTCTTGAGACTAAAAAATGGCCGTTGCTAAAGTCGGGGATCGCTAGGGTCTGATTTATATCAGTGTTGGTGGTTTTGATGGTCCTTGTCGATTGCTTGCTTTCTTTCTTTTTTTTTTTAAAGCACAGTCCTAGTTCAGATTTGTTGGCTTTTGTGTATGTGTGTGTGTGTGTGTGTGTGTGTGTTTGTCTGGGCTGGTGACAAGAGACTGAATCACATCTGATTAAAAAGTTACCAGGTATCTTATTTGGACATGGTCACTTAGTTTTGGGCCATATTTTTTCTTACTAGGACCTGGAACAGTGTAACCAGGATGTGACTCAAGTTGTACCTTTGGGTTGGTGCAAGACTGCTGTCTGTGCTCTTCTGGGCAGGCGAAAATACCATTGTGACCTGCAACTCAGCAAATGGCCATTATTAAGGCCATGAGCCTCTTCCACATATGACTGGTCGATAGATGTTTTGACTAGGAGGTAACCCACAGAATCCTACTGAATCTTTAATAGCTGATTGATGTTATATAATTAACCTAATTAGAGGTACAGTTCGGTCACTTGAATCTTTAAGTGCCTATGAAGGTGTTACAGACATTGTAATCTCTTGTTTGCTAAAAAAAAAGTCTCAGAAATTGATGTCCCTATGGAATTAATGGTTACCAGTTATACGAATTGACTCAACTATCTTGGAAAAGGAGCTTTAGGGAAATCATCGGTTGTGTGTGCTCGATATTTAAAATCCAAACAGAAGATCGAAACTTTTGGAAAAATTGAAGCTTTCCCGTTACCTGTGCAAATCTGAACTTTAGCACAAGCCCCCATGTATGCATAGAACAAAAATGTTAACTGTTGTCTTAACTGTCTTACTGAAGTGTTTGGGAATGAAAGTTTGCAGTTTGATAGATTTCTCAGTATCAAATTGAGGGATACCAAGTATGGGGAATGGGTAAGTTTAGAGTTTTGGGAATTATAAGATGACTTTTGTAACTTCTGTAGGTTACATGTGAACCGCTAGGATTTGATCTGCCTTTGGTGGCAGGTCCAGTGGTTTAGGAATTAGGCTTTAGTGTCAATGTCTAGCTGCATCTGCGTCATCCAAGATGGGTGCTTTCCGGCTGGTGTTGGTGGCAGGTGGTGAGATCAGAGTAGCTCTTCCGCTGTCTGGCCCCTTGTGGTGACTAGAATGTGAGCTCAGATACTTTGGACATTCTTACCAAGACGTAGTAAGATAGTAATTTTTTATGACCAGATGTTTGAAATTTAGGTCACAAGTGTGAAATCCTGAAATTTACATAAAAAAGTAGTATGTGCAGTTTAATATTTAGTATTAAATCAGCCTTTGATATTTCTCAGTCCCCATTAGAGGGCCTGAAACTTTGTACCTGAACAACCCAGTTAGCACTCAGAGTGCTTTGTGATGCCTTAGAAATAGGAAGCAGTTTTTTGTTTGACAGAAGCTAGGGAGGGGAAAGTCCGTTCTGTAGCTGTTAGAGTTGCCTCTCAGGAAAAAGTCCTTACCTTGTTCTTTTTGTTCCTGGCTTTCCTCAGTTTGTGAGATTACTCTATTTTTTTAAATATAATTTTATTTCTTTCAATGAATTTGAAATAAAAAAACTTTGGAATAATGACTGTATTTCCTTGTGGGTTTCTTCGTTCGTGTACACCGAGGAAGTCGTCCAGATGTCTGGGAGCTCCGAGGAGCGGGCAGGCTCGGCCGTCTTTCCTGCTCCCAGCCCAGGGCAGGGGTGAGGTCGCCGAGGGTGGGGGGCAAGAGGCGCTTTTGTCCGAGCCGAGACTTTCCTGAGTGGCTAGGAGCATCATTTCCTCCAAATGCAGAGGGCCTCTGCAGGGCTGTTCTTTGTCCCGCGGGCTAACCCGGAAGTGTGGACGAGGGTCGACAAGGCAGCGGCTGGCACAGCTGCCGGGACGCCTCGTGTCTCCGTGCGTGGTTTGCATTCACGCGGTGGCGGGAGGATGAGTTCTGGAAGCCTCGAAGCGGACGGGAATGTCGGAATCAGGCCTTTCCCCGAGCAGCACAGTTGACAGCGTGTATCTCATCTTCATTCACGTGGCGCTGTGGCGTCTCCGCAAATGAACGAGTCAATACTGAACCCATGTGGATTTGAGTGTTTCAAGGGAAGATGTCATTTAGAGGCTCTTCTGTGATCCTTCAGCCATTTTCATGTCTTGGGAAATAGGTTTCTACTTACTGCATCTTAATGACAATTGTAGTGCGGTAATTATTTCTGTGGGTCGTACGTCCTATTTCGTTTTTACAAAGTAGGTGTAATTTGGAAGCCCATTAACAGTTTGTCTTGGGAATTTTCTGTAGAGGTGATTTGTGAAGGGGCAGCTCTTTTCCAGCGAAGGCACTTTTGGACCCGCTCGGTCACTGCCCGGGGTGCCTGGAGCGTGGGTGCACGGGGCATGTACTCAGGAGACCACCAGCCCCGGGTCGGCTCCTCCTGCCCTGCGCGCTGCCCCGAGGACCCAGGATGCGGAACGGGGCTTGGAAGCCAAGGGGCCTGTTGTGCTCTGTGTGTCACCCAAATGACTGGCCAGGCCTTCCCACTCCGCCAGCTTTCCCCTCTACCCCCGAAATGTGCTCCCCTCCCTCCCCCACTGCACGCCTGGACTTGGTCTCCTTGGACCACTGTCTGCTCTCTTCTGTCATCCCCCACCGCACCCAGAGGGAGACCAGTCTCCGCGTGGCGCCCTTCCTCTGTGGACTTGCTCTCCCTCCGTCCTCTGTCCCCCGGGACTCTGCTTTGGCCGCACGGCTCCTCCAGGCTCTTTTTACTCCAGGCCGCCTTCGAACAGCTCACGTCCAGATGCCTCATCTCGTCTCGCTTTTCCTGTCGCAGCCCAGCCCCGTGACTTCCTAGACCAGGTGAGCCCCGTGACTTCCCTTCACGGCACTTTTCCGTGAAGAGATGTGTGCTTGCTTGTTGGAGGCGCGGCTTCTTGGGAACCCGCAGGCTCGGAGAGCAGGGACCGAGGGGTTAAGCTACACCGGCAGAGGACAGGCTCGATGACTGAGTGAATGAATACGCAGACCCTCCCAGGGTTTCAGAAAGGCTTTTCCAGTGCTGTTTGGCTTTCTGGAAGGATCTGTGAGGTATTTCTGAAGCTATACGCATTTCTGCAGAGGTTTGGAGCCGTGAAGAGTCGGGCGTATAACACGGGGCACAGTGGGCTCTGCTGGCCACCTGCGCCCCGCACCGCTGGAGGGGGTCCTGACTCCCCGACCTGGGCGAGACCGGTCAGACCTACGCTCCCAGCGTCCCTCTGTGACAAAGAACATGTAGTTACTGGGAATTGCCCCTTGTTTGACCTTCTTGCTTGGGAGTGACAGAAAGTGTATGTGAAATGGGCGGTTTTGGTATGAGGTGTCTGAAGATGTGATGGGAGAAAGGTGGGATGCAGCCAGCTGTGTTTCTTGCCACAAATGACACGGCCCATGTAGAGGGCCGGCCTCACTTTAACTGGGTTTCTCTGGGGGCGAGGACAGCTGCAACCCCGGACGCCCGGACGTGTCCCCCGCAGGTGTAGCTGGGGCAGAGAAGCCTTCGCGAACGGAGACTCCCGACACTCAAGACCGTCCCTGCCAACTGCTCGAGGTCCCAGGTAACTTAGGGCCTGCCTGTGCACCGGAGCAAACCTGAAAAGTATGATCAGTCTGAGGAGCCAACCAGATAAATGGTGATGTGGAACTGAGGTGGTCTCATTTTAACGTGGTCACTTTGCAAGCACTTTAGTACTACTGCCACAGGAAGAAATCGGTTTGTACTCAGTGCTTTGGTGACATCTCAAAATGTCTAGTTTGGGCTACAGAGTTTCCTTCCCGGTCGTGGTTTCATCTCCGGTGTCCCTTCGCCTTGGCTCGGAAATTCCTGGATGAGAGTGCTGTGGAGAGACAGGCCCGGGGCGGTTTGGCACAGAGCTTCCCGGCTTCTGGCCTGGGCAGGGTCCTGGGACAGGAGACCTGGGCCAGCAGAGGTGAGAACAGACACTGTGCCATCGGCGGGGACCGGGCCCAGCTGGCCCCTGAGCGCTCTCTGCCTGAGTGGAGTTTGGTCCGCGCATTTACTTATGGAAGACAAATGGTCTCAGCAAACATGGAAGACACGAGAAGGCTCACCTCTGCCACAGAGCTGCCCTGGCTGGCTGGATCTCTTGGGCAGATGCCGGCTTTGCTAGCACGTCCCCACGGAAAGAGCATCAAGGACAAGTCATCCCTGCAAGTCTCAGGTTTTACAGAACTGTGCTAAGTGCCACATAAAAATTCTGTCCCCTTCTGAAATCTAGCTTTGCGGCAGTAGCAACGTGGAAGGGGCTTCTTCCCCCACAGGTTTACCTTTTCTTGTGTAAAGGAGCCGTGTAGGGTAGTTCCACCCCTGGGCCCCAGCAGCTTCTAGGTCCGCGCATGCCAGGCTCTGCTGCCCAGCGAGAAAGGACAGAGAGGAAGCCGAGGACACAAAGGACCAGTTCTGAAAGTCTTTTATTGCAAATTCTACTCTGCACATTGATTTTTTGAGAGAAAATACTGGAAATAGATCTTCCCTGAGCAGAAGAATACAAATGACAGCAAGACACATCTTAGTTGCTATTAAAGAGCAGAATTATTTTTCATTAGCACTTTAAAAGCCACTGTCGTTCAAGCAAAGTAGTAGCAGATTCAGGTGTGATCTTGCAGAAGGTTAAGAAAGAGCCCCCTCCCCCCGAGGAAACAGCACGCTCACGCACGGACGTAGCCATGGGCTTTCTGAGCACCCGTCTCTCGCTGCTCGAGGGCCAGGCAGCAGCTGCCTGTCGTGTAGACAGATGGCCAGCCTGGGTCCCTGGTCCCACTGGGCACTCGCACCTGGCTCTACTTGGGGCCAGAGAAGGGAGTAAAGGCCTTGTCACTGCCTGCCATGCACGCTTCAATCTCCTCCACCGTGCGGGGCACACAGGTCAGCAGTTCCATGCCGCTGGCAGTCACCACAACGTCCTCCTCGATCCGGACCTGCATCACAATGACACACTCATGGGGACGCCCGGGGGGCTCAGTGGGTTCAGCACCTGGCTCTTGGGTGTCGGCTCAAGTTATGATCTTGGGTCCTGGGATCGAGCCCCATGTC
>LNAC01000324.1:2216672-2326929 GCA_002007465.1 Ailurus styani | reverse complement strand
TGGAGGGTCGCCCCCCCGCCCCCTCCAACCCCCCACCCCCGCCCCTACTCAGGCGCATCTAAAAAAGAAAAACTCTGGAAAAAAAAGAGAATGAAGGACACTCGTTTTTTCTGAGCTGTGGCCACGCACCAGATTAGAGGGTCAGACCAGCCGCTCGTTGGAGGCGCCCCTTCTGAGGAGCGGTCTGTCCTGCCCGGGTGGAAGGGGCTGGCCTCCAGGCCTCCGTGGGAGGCTGTTGTGAAGCAGGCTCCTCCCGGGGGCCATCTGCTCCTGCCACCTGCCCACCCTGTCCTTGCCCCTTGCCCAGTGGGTGGGGGCCCCGGAGTGGGCAGGGGTCTTGTGGAGTCTGCATCTGTCTCGTTGACAGACGGAGAGAAGGCACAGGCCGGGTCCTTCTCAAGGGGGACGTGAAGGTATCTGCCCTCCCACGAGGGCCCCTGTCTCGACACGACGGGGCGATGCGCTGCAGCGTGCGCGTGTGGGTGCCCTGGGAGCCGGGACGCGGGGCCTGTGGCACTCACCCCCCCGAATCCCCGGAAGCGCTGCAGGACCTCGCGGTTGAAGAAGCAGGCGCGGGCCGGATCGGCCAGGGCCTCGTCCAGGAGGTGGTCAATGAAGTAGATGCCCGGCTCCACGGTGAGCACCATGCCCGGCTCCAGGTGGCGCGTGGTGCGCAGGCTCCGCAGGCCGGGCTCATCGATGCGGTCCACGCCCTGTGGGGAGAGGAAGGGCCCAGAGCACCGCAGCGCGGGCACGGACGGCAGCCGGGTGGCCGCAGAGGCCCGTCCGCTGAGCCCTCTCCGTGCGGGAGCGCCGGGGGCTGCGGAGGAGACCCTCCCCTCTCTGCAGACACCCCGGACTTGGCTGGTTCCTGCCCCTCGTCACCCCCAGCATGGCCTGCAGAAGCCCCATGGACCCCTAGGTGCGCGTGCCCAGGGCGAGCTGCCCGAGCCGGCCGCCCTCCCCCAGGCCCCGTCCCCGCCAGATGGACGGCAGAAGCCTTACCCGGGAAGCCAAAAAAGCTCTTAAGGAGGCTGCGAGGCTTCCCGGGCTGCATCGTTTCTTCCAGGCAGCTTGAGTGGAAACCGGCCGCTCCCCCAGGCCGAGACCCGGGTTTTCCGTGGGGCCTTCCAGGAGGAGGGACAGGTGCCGTCCCCAGGGTGGGCCTGCCAGCGCCAGCTGCCGTGGACACGCGCGGACGCGTGCAGAGCCTGTGTGCGTGGCCCCCGGGGGGGGTGGGGGGCCCTCAGCCAAGCCCCAGGAAATGGCTCCCAGCCCGCAAAGAGTGAGCAGCCGGGCCAGCGGCTCCCTGCACAGGCACCCTCTCCCCGCCAAATGCACACCTGGCCTGGGCCCCTTGAGTCGCACGGCATTGCCAACACCTGTCTCCCTGGGTCCCCAGGCCCCCACCCGGCCCCCCACCCAGGCCCGTGAGCGAGTGGGCAACGGGCAGCCCTCCTGGTCCAGCTCGGAGCCTGCCCGGCCCTGCCCGGCTCGCAGCTCTCCCCTGGAAGCCCAGCTGCTGGAGACGGAGCTGTCATTTCTGACTGTTTGGGGGCCAAGAACATCAGACTTCAATTAGCAGTTCATGTAAGGTAACCCAAAACAGGCCAGCTCGGCCTCCGCAGCTGGGCACAGCAGGAAGCCTGTGACCGGGGTTCCATGAGGGTGGGGACGGCGGGGCACGCAGGGGAACTCGTGCGCAGCCACCCTGACCCGGCGTGAGCCAGGCTGGGGCGGAGGTGAGCAGGGGACACCAAGGCTCCATGACCCCTGATGGCCCGCGCTTCGGGCACGGATGCCCGTGCAGAGTAGCACCCGACCCGGGGACGCTTTCTGCCCACAGGGGCAGGGCCGGGGGCTAGGGGACACATCCTCGGGCTCAGAGGAGGTGCCGTGGGGCCGGCCAGCAGCCTTCTGCCAGCTCAAGTCCATGCCTGCCCTGGCGCGCCCTCCCTGTCCCTTACCTGCGTGCTACCCCCTAGGAGCCTGTCCCTTTCCCTCCGCTCCAAGGTCGTCAAAGCCTGGGGCTGGGGGGTGGCAGAGGCAGCAAACCAGTCAGGTCTCCCCACTCCCCTCAGTCACTGTGGGCCCAGGCCGGGCCGCTCTGTGGGTGCGCCCAGGGGAGGGTGGGCTGCCTAGGCTCGGACAGAAACAAGCCTTCTGGAAATTTCAGGACCACCCCTCCCAATTGTGGGGCGTGGAGAGCGGGCCCCTGGCACAGCCCACCGACCTTTACCCTTCCAAGTATTAGCTCCCGGAGTCTCCCGCCATGGACGCCACCCGAGCAGGCCCCCCACAAGGGGAGAGGCCGAGCCCCCTTCCTTCCAGCCCTGCGACCTAAGCACTGCCGGCAGTTGGGGGGCGCCTGCCCGTGCCGGGTCCACACCAGCTTCCGCCAGGGCAGCAGGCCGGACGGGGCCTCCACTTTTACTGGGGCCCTGAGCGGAGGAGACCCAGATGTGTCTGGAGGCCTGAAATAAAACAAATGACTTTTATAGGAAAAGCCATATTTTTTCTACAATGTTTATCTGTCAAAAGAATAGACTCTGTGAGCACAAAGGGCTGCTTACTGGAAAAGATAAAACCGTTTGCTGCCAATTTTCTCTGGTGGAGAAAAAGCACTCTGGCGACTAGTGAATAGCGAACCTCAGTTAACAATGTCTGGAGGGGCTTGCTCTTGGCTCCCTGTACACAATGTGATGGACAGAAATTAGGAAATTAAAACTGATTTTGTTTCTCCAAATTTAACTGTTTACACTTGAGGAAAAAAATAATTGAATAATAATGCTTCTCTTGAGCAATTTTTTCCCCCCCAAAATCATTCTTCGTGCTTTCAAAATACCCTGCAGCCAACAGGCCCGGCCTAGTCTTGGCTAACCGGCTGGTGGGCCCCAGGGCGTGCACCGATTGCATAATCAGCCCCCTGCACCTTGGGCGCCGGGCCAGGTGGCGGGGCCGGGCTCACCCCCACCCACCCGGGGCCCGGAAAGGCTGCAGCCACCTGCCGGGCAGGGCCTCCCTCCCCAAGGCTGGCTGAAAGCACCCTCTGGGTGGTCCTTTCAAGACTCCGTGGGTAGGAAGGGGAGGGGAAAGCCTTGTCTGGAAATGCCCACAGAAGCCTCCCTCCCCTGCTAAGGGTGCCTGGAGGGCCTGCAGACCAGGAGGCCACGGGGGCGTGCTGGCCCGGGGGCTGGGGCTGCTGCTGGGCCTGTGAGGGGCGCTGGGCTCTGCTTGTCCCCGGAGGGGCTCGGGTCAGCTGCCTCATGGCAGTGCCTCACTGCCCCAGCCTGCGTGAAGCCAGAGGCAGGAGGACATGATGGCTGAGGTGTCACGAAGACCCAGCTCCAGGGTTCCCACTGCTCTGTGGGAACCAGACATCTACCACCCCGCAGGGCAGGGCTCGCCCCCCCACCCCCACCCCGTGCACAGCCCAGGGCTCACCAGGCAGAACACACACATCTGCCACCAGGCCCAGAGGCAGGGGCCACCAGAAGCGGCACACCGGCACACTCTGGGGAACTCCTCCCCGCCCCCCGCCGGCCCCGGGGCCAGGACCAACCAATGGGTGCGGGAGAGGAGGGGCAGGGGGTCCTGTGGGACCCCATTCCTCCTCCTCTGCCCTGTCCGACTGCACCCCAGCTGGCTCCCAGAGCCCCGGGGAGGGCCGCTCACACTGACGTGTCCACACTGACCTCGGGGTAGCCTCCCACGTCGTGCACATCAATGCCCAGGAAGTGGCCGAGCCCGTGAGGCATGAACACGGCTCCCAGGTGGGCCTGGACCATGGCGTCAACACTGCCGCTCAGCACGCCGATGCGGGCCAGCTCCTCCAGGTGGATGCGGTCGGCCAGGCGGTGCATGTCAGGCCACCAGACCCCTGTGGGTCCAAAGGAGGCTGCGATGAGCTGTGGAGACTGGCCGCCTGGCCGGGGCTCCCCGAGGGGAGGTTTGGGGGACCCGCGACGCCCCTGCGCGGGCTGAGGTGGGAGGGCCGGAAGTGGGTGGCAAGGGTGCTGTGCCCGGGCCAGCTCTCCAGGCTGGGCTTTCCCTGCGGTAACTGGGGACCTCGAGACCTGCCTCTCTCCCCATCGTGCCCTCAGGGGCCGGCACTCGTCGCCCTCGGCCAGCAGGCTTCTGGGGCCAAGGGAGCCCAGGAAGATCCCTGAGCAGCAGGAGGAGGAAATCATCTGTCCCCAGCAGATGGGGGCAGCCTCAGGGAGCACCCACCAAGCTCAGAGGGTCAGGCTGTGGGGGGAGGGCATCCCTGCACACCCTGAAGTGGGGCTGAATCACCCCTGGAGCCGCCGTGGGGAGCAAAGGTTTCCGGGCTAAAGGTGCGGCTGGCACTGCCTCACGGCCTGGCTGGCAGGGGTCCACGGCCCCGCCCGCTAAAGCAGGGGTGGACCATCTCCGTGGCAGCCCAGACACCCAGGCCCCAGACTGCTGATCAAACTCCTCTTTGCCCCATGTTTCTGAGACAAAGGTCACTGTGGAGAGCATGTCCCCAGGCACCGAGTTCCGGGGTGAGCAAGCTCCGGGGGCTCTGCCCGGGGCTCTCAGGCAGCCACCTGCAAAGAGCCTCGGCCGTTGCCAGGGCACACTGGCCCTGCCCACGGGGCTGGGGAGTCCCCCCCCTCAGCCTCACTCCACGGCACAGGGCACTTGGCCTAAGCACTGCACGAGGATGGAGGCTGGCGAAGCTCCCCGCCCCGCCCCAGGGGGCTGAGTTTGGGGAGGACCGTGTGCCGGCCAAGGCCAGTGGACCAGGTGGGGTGGGGCCGCGCACCCCCGTGCAGTGCCCCAGCCAGAGAGGTGGCCAGTGCCGGCCCTGGCGGCCCCCTCCATGGGGGGGGAGGCGAGCCTGGCTCCCAGGAGGCATCCCGACGACGCCCTGCCGTCCACACCCTCCACACGTACCGCGACTGATGCCGGCTGCGGCCGAGGAGCACCCCTGCATCCCAGACCATCGGGGGCCCGCACGGGCCCTGAACCTCCGTGGGTGGCAGGGGGCAGCCCAAGGGCTCCATCCAGGGTGGGCAGAGAGATGGTAGCCTACTCCGGGACACGGGGCATGGCCCCTCAGCACGCACGGGCCGCCAGGCCTGCCAGTGGGCCCCCATCCCCACCAGGGGAGCGGCCCCCCAGTCGGGGTTGGGCCGGCCGGAGGCACAGCGCTGACCCAGCCTCCCCGGGCTCTGAGCGGGAGGCCCCCTCGCAGGGCAGTGGTCAGCCCTCGGCCGCAGGCGCAGGGAGGCCGAGGCGGGGGAAGACCTGTCTCTGGAGACACACGGCCCCCTTGGAGTCCAGCTCCTGAGCCCAGCCCTGTTCTGTCCTACCTGCCAAGGCACCTCCTCCCGGGCTCCGGCTTTACCCGCAGCGCACGGCGGAGGGCCCGGTTCGAAGCCCTGGAGGCAGAGCCGGGTGCGCAGCTCTCCTCGGACGGTCGGGCGTCCTCAAACGGAGAGCTGGGCACTGGATCCCAGCTCAGAGGCTCGCCGGCCTCCCCGAGCCTCGGATGCCTCCCTCTGTCACACACAGCTGAGATGCTGGCCCTAGAAAGCCGGCTGCCGAGGCT
Organism: Ailurus styani; assembly: GCA_002007465.1. Classification (NCBI taxonomy): domain Eukaryota; kingdom Metazoa; phylum Chordata; class Mammalia; order Carnivora; family Ailuridae; genus Ailurus; species Ailurus styani. Next base: position 2,321,351 of record LNAC01000324.1, on the reverse strand, counting down.
CTGGCCTCTACTGGGGGACCGGGTCAGCAGCCCCCCCAAGACTGTCGTTGGCCCAGCCAGATGCTGGTTCAACCCTTGATGTTGGCTGTGCTCCTGGGGCACCAGCCCGAGCCTCGTGTCCCCGCTCGTCCCTGGGGCCAACCTGCTCTACCTCGCTGTTCCCAGGCCAGGCCACCTGTCACAGGTGCACGCGGAGGCCTCTCTGAGTCAGCCCGCCGCGGGCCACTCAACCCCTGGGGCTCGGCCAGCACTCCCTCCCCACACCTCGTCCCCGAGCCGGGCCTGCCTGCTTGCTTGTCCTGTCCCTGGACCAGAGAGCCGCTGCCTCCCTGGGCACCCCGGCCTAGCGAACGCTGGCCGGTTCAAGGACGCGCAGCAGGCTTGTCCCTAAGTTCTGCTCCTGCCCAGGGGCTCGGGGCCTCGACGTGCCCCCAGGCCGCTCTGCAGACTTGCTCCGGGCTGGCCTGGCCCCTGGGGCTGAGGAAGGGATTCCCGGGGGCGGCTGAAACCCCGGCTCCACAGCGACTCGGCTTCTCTCGGGCAGGGGCCTTTTCGGGCGGCCAAAGGGGAGCCCCAGGAAGCAGCCTGACGTCGAGCCGGGCCGACTGCCAAGTGGGCTGTGGCCTCGGCGGAGCGGGAGTCAGGTATAAATCACACTCCGTGCCGGCAGCTCGGCTCCTCTCCTGTCCTCCTGGGGCCGGACGCGAGGGCCCGGGCGGTCCCCACGGCGCCTCCTGTCCTCCTCGCCTGCGCTCCTCGGGGCCGGCCTTGCACGCGCGCTCGTGGCTGCCAGGGGGCTGCTGCCTGTGTGTGGTTAGGGTTGTGACAGTGATTCAACCTCCAGCAACTTGGCCCCAGCGTCTGGCCCGGATGGTGGTTACGACACCCTGGGCCAGCGCAGGGGCCCCGAAGTGTGTGAAGGTTGCTGTCCTTGCGCTAGGCTGGAGGAGTGGATGCGAACCAGGGGACTCCAGCAGCTCCCCGCGCCCCCACCTCAGCAGCCGGCAGGCCCGGGGGTCCCCTCTGGCCGCTCGTACTGGGGATGGACGCCACGTTGGGGAGTGCACTGCAGACGGGGTGCCACCAGCCCTGCCCGCCCTCCCGCCTCCGGCAAGCATTGAAGCTCGTCCCCTTTCCCCTGGATCTCTCCTGGCCTCCTGCCTCTTTCCTGTGATGCCTCGCTCCCCCTGCATCCTGCACGAGACCGGTCCCTGCCCTGAGGACAGAACCCCAAGTTCCTCAGCCTGTCCTCCCTCGCACCCGCCCCCGTGTCCCCAGCCCTGGTGGTGCTGGCACGGCCCTGGGCCTTCCACCTGCCGGCCCCTTGGCTAGGACCACCCCGCAGGCCCCCACCTGCCCACAATCACTCCTGTTCTTCCTGTGGGCCTCTGTTAAGGCTTTCTCCAGGAAGCCCTGCCTGACTGCTCCTTCTTGTACTGTCAGAGCTCCTCCCGCCAGAGGGTGGCATACAGGCCCACCGAGCCTGGTCAAAGCCTCTGCACTCGGAGAGGAGGGACCATCTGTTCCACGCCTGACCAGTGTGGGCCCGAGGAGCCCCAGCCTCCCTCATGGCTCTCCCGCAGCTGGCGCTGTGACCTCCCGGGCTTGCCTGTCTGTGCACTCAGACCCCAGCATGCCAGCCTAGGAGCTGCGTTTGTGCCCCACCCCCAATCTGGCTGTGGGCTCCGAGGGACCAGAACCATGGTGCCCGGGCCCTAGCGTGTGTCCAGAGCAGCCCCGGGTCATAGCTGCTCTTCTGTGCCCTCCTGATGCCCCTCAGGCCACACCTTCCCCTGACGGGGCCAGGCCCAGGCTGGCTCTTTGGAGCCCCGGCGGCATCTCTCTGCCCGAGGCCTCCTGCCCGGAGTGCGGCAGCCCCAGGGGCTCAGGCTGAGCTCGGCCAGGAGGGCCCGGGCGAGCTGAATCCTCACGGATACTTCCAAACAAAGAGCTCAGTTCATCCAAAGACAACAGCCCCCAGGAGACCCTGTGTGCGCCAGGCCCTGGGGGTGCCGCAAGCAAGGCACGGGGCTGGGTCCCAGGGCAGGCCCGTGGGCTGCAGGGAGCCAGCTGGTAGGCCAAGCTGGCGTGGGGCTGAGGGCCTCCGGCCACCACCCCCTCCACCCCCGCCAGACCCATCTGCCGTCGAGACCTCCGGGGACCCATTCACCCTGCAGGAAGGGCAGGGGGCAGGGGGCAGTGAGCACCCCGGACTGCAGGCGCCTCCATGCGGAGCGGCGCGTGGCCAGCTCCTGAAGCCTCTGCTGGGACAGCCCCTCCCGCCCCCCGCCTGCACAGAGCCCAGGGGAGTAAAGGAGGCCAGGGAGGGTGGGAACTTGCCCACCACTCCACGGCCAGCAGGGGGGCCTCTCAGGACAGCAGGGCCACACGGGGCCCTCAACACACAGCCCTCCGTGCCCTGGCTCCTGCCACAGAGAAAGCCTGCAATCCGTGTGGTGCTGTTTCCGCACCTCGTCTGCCGCACACCTGCATGCCTCGCCACCTCTAAGGAGAGGCCCGAGGGGAGTCCGGCCACTCCAGCCCCTGCCCCTGTCCCTGCCCAGCAGGCAGGCAGAGCTGGCAGAGGCACCCCGGCCTAGGCCATAGCAGACATGTGCCGGGCCACAGGGGGCCGCATGGCTCCGGGAGCCCTTGTCCTGCCTGCTGCCTGGCCCGCCCCGCCCCGCCCCGGGGGCACCTGCTTCTCTCTTCCTGTTGGCCGCACCTCCGCTCCGTGCAGGTGGCCGGGACCCTGACCGCCGCAGAGCAGGGAGTAGGGGAGCTGTGCACACCTGCTCACTTGGGTGCCAGAACGATGGCGGGGTGGGGGTCGTTTGCACAGACAGAGACTCCTCCACTGCTTTCGCAGCCCAGGGGCAGTGGGGCCCTGAGCCCCCTGTGCAGCCTGCAGCCCTATGGGGACCCCGGTGGGGGTGTGGGCTCAGGAGCGGGGTTTGGGGGAGCCTGTAGCCCAAGTGCGGGAGGCCGGGGTGGGCAGGTGAGCCCAGAGAGGGAGGCGCACTGGCTGCGGGCAAGTGGGAAGCGAGGCTGCAGGAGGCCTGGAACACCCCTCTCAGGTGCTCCTGCTGGGGTCACCTAGGCCTTTCTCACAGGGCCCGAGAGGTCCCTGTGGCACACTCCCTGGTCTGCCCGGGGTGGGCAGGACAGTGGTGGCCTTCTCCCAGGTGCCACGCCTTTGCACCCTCATGCGGTCCCTCGCCGTGAGCTCGGCCACCCTTCCCCGCTGTCTGGGGGACAGGGAGGGGCGCCCCCCACCCCCCGACCCCGGGTTCCATGTGTGCTCCGGTCGTGGTGCTGCTCCTCTGGGCACCAGCTGCGCCCCGGCTGTCCGCTCTCTGTTCCCCGCGAGGCCACAGGAAGCAGTCCTGCAGTCTCAGTGGGTGTGTCTTGGCCCAGCAGCTGAACCCACAAACCAGGGGCATTTCCGCTAGCACAGGACATGGGGCTGACCTGGCCATGGCCTCCCTGCAGCTCTGGGGAGGTGACCTGTCCCCATCGGAGCAGCCCCACTTGGCCGAGGCTGTGTGCGCCCCGACGGGGTCGGCCCTGGGGAACCATCGGTGGGGCGGTCGGCTTGTCACAATCCCCAACCCTGGTAGGAGAGGCGGGGGCTCCAGCAGGGGCTCTGCTCCAACAGGGAAGCTCAAGGCCCCGGCTGGGGGAGGCCCACCTCACACGGTGTGGGGAGACCAGCTCAGCGGAGTCCAGTCTGGCCGGGCCTGAGGCCTCTGCCTGCCCCAAGAAGGACATAGCCAGGCAGCCTCATGGGACCAAGGTGCCCAGGGGACTGTGGGGACAGAGCACCAGGCCTTTCTCAGGGCAACCGGGGGCCCTGTGGACTAGCCCGTGGGCCCGGCCACGCTCTGGGCAGGATCAGGGCTGCCCTGTCAGCCGACTCAGTCGGCCAGGACACCGGCCTGGGAGGTGCTACCCACGTCCCAGCAGACTTTCCTGTGGGTGGGTGGGCAAGTGGGGGCAGGCCGGGCCTGGCTCACCCCCGTCTCAGCACAGGGCAGAGGCTAAGCAGGGCCGGGGGCTTGAAGCCTGGAGCTCTGAGTTGAACAAAGAGATCATCTTTCCAAAGCTCCGCCTGCCATCCCTCCAGCCCTCGGCCTCCCTCCCCAACCACCAGGCACGGGTTGGCCTGACTCTGCCGGCCCGGCTCTCCAGTGTGGACCTGGTCATCCACCAGCCCTCCGGCTCCGAGCTGCAGCCCACCCCCACCGCCTCCTTGGGGGACCCAGTGTTGCGGGGGGGGGGGGGGGAGCACAGGGGCCCTCATGAGTTCACAGGCAGCAGAGCGTGGCTCCAGCCTCAGAGGGCAGGAGCACCAGGCCCTTCCAGCCCCTGGCCTGGACTCCGGGACATCTCAATTCACAACTGCTCATGCGCAGGCGAAGAGTCCACTGAAGGGAAAGGCGAGCCTGTGAGGCGACGGCCCAGCGTGGGGAGCACGGGGCGGGGGGAGACACCAGGGACCGCGAGAGAGGGCGTGAAGAGAGCAGGGAGGGTCATGGCCCTCTGGTGACGGCGACTGTGTCTCCAGGCTGGGCTTCCCTGGGAACAGGGGATGTCCCCCGCGGTTTAGAGGTCAGACCTCCCCTCGCCCCCTGTCCCCAGGGGGCCCCCAGCCTGCTCCTTCCAGCGCCCCTCCTGCACCTCCCCCATGGAGTGACAAGCACTGTTACACTCCCTTCTTTCACACAAAAGGGGGACTGACCACCCCATCCCGTGCTCTTCTGTCTCCCTGCAACAAGCTTCCAGAAGGTTCCCTGTGTTAGCACTCCTGGGCTGACTAGGCTTTTCAAACAAGTGATGAACACAAGACCCCCTTTCCTTCTGCAGCCACCAAACCACACAAGTCCTGTCACCCTGTCACCCCAGCAGGGGTTTAACTTGCAGGTTTTCCATTCTTGCCTTCCCTTGGGGGCCGTGTTCCCTAGCCGGGGACTCCCCTGACCACCGAGCTCTGTTCCTCTGGACCAGGGAGGGTGCAGGGAGGGGTCTGGGTCCAGCAGGATCCCTCCACGGCAACCCGGCCTCTGCTGGGGGCCCGGTGGCCGGACGGGGGCCATCTGGAAAGGCTGCTCAGTGTGCCTCTCAAACTCAAAAGCAGCACCCCGCCTCCTGACCGAGGCCGAGACTCATCCCAACACCTGGCCGAGGGGACCCGGGGTTGTTTAGCCAACACACAGCCCCCGGCCTCAAGAGGCCACGGACTGGGGATCTTTTCCTAAACAAGGGCTCCATACAAGGGTGCCCGTCTGACTGCATGTCCCTCTGATTTCAGAATGACCTTGGAGCCCAGCCTTCGAGGATGTCATGGCCAGGCCCCCAGAGGGCCCTGAGGCAGCCACCCGCCACTCCCCAACACTGCAAGACCCTTGGCCTCCATCAAAGGCAGCCCACAAACAGGGTGCCCCAACACTCAGCCAAATGCCAGTGTTGGCATCCGACGTCAAGCTCTCTGGAGGGCACCCTGCTCCGCGACAGGAGAGGGGACATGGTGACACCCCAGGGGCCCTTGCGAGCAAGGGTTCTTGCTGGTGGAGGACGTCCGAGGGGATGTGGGGTGACTCTGGGCTGAGCTCCCCAATTCCCGGCCCTGTCCCTCCTTGGCGGTCAGCCCCCTTCCCAGTGCTGCTCTGGGGGCTCCGACACCAGGGGGCATCTCAGCCGCTTGAGCCCGTGACGGGGTCAGATTCAGGCTGCGGAAGGCCTGTCCCATGGCCACCAGCATCCTCACCTGGCTTCATGGCGCTCATGACGGCTCGGCTGCTCCGCAGCACCGCCTCGTAGATGGCCTTCTGGTCTGCGGTGAACTTGCCGTTGGCCGGGAAGGAGCATGTGATGTCGGAGGAGAAGCAGTAATACTCTCCACCCATGTCGAACAGGCTGCAGGGAGAGGAGGCTGTGAGACTGGGATGCCCCCTCTCCGGACCCCTCCCCCGTGGGGCTCAGGGGCAGCCTGCTGGGCCCCGGAGGTGCCAGGGTGCTGAGTCCCGGCCACTGTGCCACATCGCCGGTGTGGGCGGCAGCACGGGCCTCGCCGCTGCTGTGTCCTCACGATGTCGGCTCAGGAGACCTCTGACTGCAGGGAACCCCGGAGGGAGGGGGGCTGATCCCACACACACTCCCCTGCCCTCCAGGGCCTCTGCCGGTCAACATCTGGATGCCCAGCGGTGGGGCCTCACTTGGAGAATGGGGGAGGGGCAGAGACGTCCCCAGGCCCTGACTCACCACCTGGCCTCCACGTGAGCACTCCCACAGACCCTCCCGGGACTCCTGCCCTGGCGCTGCTCACGAGAGCTGGGCAGGGGCCTTGGGGTGGAGGCACCCACCCGACGGACAAGGTGGGCCAAGCCACACCACCCAGCTCTCCTGGGCCCCGGGGTGTGAGTGAAAACCCCGCCAGCGGCTCTGTCCTGGCACCGAGGGCCCCCTGAGCAGAGGGACATGTCCTTCTCTCCGTGGGGATGGGCAGATGCGCTCTGCCAGGGCCGGAGGGCAAGACTGGGAGGCCGGGGCAGATGGCAGTCCTCACGTCCCGCAGGGTGCCCCCGCATCCCCGGGGTGGAGAGGGGGAAGGCTACGGAGGCCCCAAGCTGGGGTCTGAGAGCCAGCAGGGGCACGCTGCCAAATCTCGAGGGAGGCCTGGCGTGCCTGCCCGCTGGACCCCCGTGATGGGCCCGGTGCAGCAGGGCTAGGGGGGAGCGGGGCGGGCCTCTCTGACGCCTTTGCTGCCTGCCTGTGTGCACAGGGCCCAGGGGCCGGGGCCTCGGCGTCCTCAGGGTCACGGGCAGGAAACACTCCTCCCCTGCACCTGTGTGCTGGGATGCGTCAGGATCCGTGAAAGCTGCTGGGTCACCACACTGACGGGACCCCCAATGAGAGCAGGAGAGGTGTACAGACGGAGCACCCCCATCCTGTCCCCTGTCCCCACAACATCTCGGCAGGCTGCTCGCCGGCAGGCATAGAGAGGGGGCCCTGCCAGCACCCCCCGGCCCTTCAACAGCCAAGCAAGACGCTGATGGAGACAGAGCCAACTGAGGGATAGTGGTCCAGCCCCAGGCCCGGGATTCTGCTGCGTCCTCAGGGCCAGGTGACCAGAGTCGGGTGGAGCTGAGCGGTGGGGCTGCCCTCTGCCACGTGCCCAGATGCACAGATCCTGGCAAACCTGAGCCCGGAGCAGGGCTGTGCTCTCCCCCAAACCCAAATCCCTGTGGTGAGCAAAGTGGCTCAACCAACACTCCAGGGGCCGCCTGAGCCTTTGGGGCCCCAACCCCGGACGACAGAGCACGGGGTCCCTGCCCCCACCGGTAGAGCAGGAGTTGGGCCGTATGGCCTCACAGGCAGCACCCGCTACTCCAAAGAAACAGTTTTAAACAAAAAACTTGAATGCTCAGGATCCCCCGACACTCTGCTGGAATCCAAAGTCCCCCGCTGAGGGCTTTTTTATCTCCTGTCTTTTTCCGATTGCAAAACACCATAAACAGTGTCAACAGTGCCGAAAGCACCTGATAACACCTCAGGTGATTCTCAGGGGGCAGGGGGAGGGCCCCAGCCAGTATGGCACGAGAACTTCAGGCCGGGTCAAAGTTACAGAGTCTAGGGGACCCTGCCTGGGGCAGGCTCGCGGGGGGCCCCAGACCTCACTGGGGTGACCTGAAGGCAAGACGGGCCTTGAGCAGACACGCCTGGGAGGCTCCAGACGCAACAGGGTGTTTGGGCCAACGGCTGCCTGCAGGTTGACTCCTGCGGCGGGGACGCACCGGGCCCCCAGCGCTGGCCAGGAGGGCGGCACGCATCTCACCCCTACCCTGCAGAGAGGGTGAGGCTCCGACACGGACCCGGCAGAGCCCTGTGTCGGGTGGCGGGTCAGCAGCTCAGAGCCCAGCGACGGGCCCTCCTGTCCTGACTCCAGCACCAGGTCCCCCGGGACTCGGCGCGTCTCCCTTTAAGCCAGGGATGCCACCGCCACTGAGTCCTCTCGGGCTGGCGTGTAGGGAGGCGTGGGGAGCAGATCTGTGCGGGGCCACGGCCCAGTGCCCCCTGGGAACACAGCATTCCCATTTGGGCCCCCCCGAGGCAACAAAGGAACGTGGTTTGTGGTTTGTTAATTCAGAATGTCCGAGAATGGTCTGAGCAGACAGGACGGAGCTGGGGGCTTGGGGACACAGACTCGTGGGGGCCGCCCCACTGGGGGGCAACCTGCAGCAGCAGCCCTGGGGCGACGGCTGGCCTGGGCTGATGTCAAAGAAAAACAGAACTGCAACTATTTAAGAAACAAGGAAGCCCACAAGAGCACGCTGAAGGCTGGAGTCACCTAGAGCAGCGGAGACAAGACGCTCCTCTGGGGCAGACGAGACTCGGGCCCCAGGTCTCCAAACACACTCCTCAAAAACACAGCGAGAACGTGGGAGCCCCTCGGCCAGGCCGGGTTTACCGCGCAGACTCTAGGAGACCTCGCTTGCTTTGTTGGGCGAGGCCCGCCCGCCTGCTGCAGAGGGAAGTGTGCGCCCAGGCGGCCAGTTCCATCCTGCCCAGCGCCGCTTGGGCACGGGGCTGGAGTCTATTTTCGTGATCTCAGTTCCCTATCTTTCTCTGCTTTAAAAAAAAAAAAAAAATCCCCCTCAGAGCTCCTACACACATAAGTTACTCAGATTCAAGGCACTCCGGAATCCAGGGACGAAAGCCGCCTGTTTCATAAATCATCCCCTTCCAGCTCCTCTGCATCCACTTCGCCCGTCCTCTGAGCACAAAGCGACAGTGGGGAATTCGGTAATCCTTTGGCTCCCCCGAGCACGCAGGATCCTCCTCCCCCGCTGCCTGGGGACACCCACCAGGGCCGCTACCATCTCTGGCCGAGCAACCGCATGTCATAATCTAAGACATCTGGGGAGCCGTCACGCATCTCCGAGCAATACGCTGGCGTCTCTCTGCTCACGTGTTTTTATCTCGATCTATTTCTGGCCGGGATGAGGGGTTCTGTCCGCCCTTGGCTCCTCCCGGGCAGCTTCGTGCCCGGGCTGCCCGCCACCCTTGGCTCAGCAGGGCCGTCCCCGAGCCCTGCTCAGCTCCCCGGGCCCCCACGGGCGGAAGGCCTCTGATGGTCGGGCCAGTGACGGAGGCCCGGGCAGCCTCCGCACAAGGCTCTCGGGGCTCAGCGTCCAGCCCGACTCTTCACTGTCCCGAGCTGTCCCGAGCGGCGGCCTGTTTGCCGTGGCGGGAGCACTTCAGCCCTCCACTCGCTGCCGCCCCAGCCTGCGTTCCAGGGGATTTCTGAGAAGCAGGGAACTCCTGCTTCCCTGCAGACCTCAGCGCCAGAGAGCAAGACGTGCGGCTCGCGTTCCTGCACGTGTCCTGCCGCGGGCAGCCCCTCCGGACGAGGCATGTGGCCCGCCGGCCCGCCCCCAGCCCGCCCTTCCACGGGGTGACCAGCCGGGCCGAGGCCGTCACTGGGAGGCTGCAGGCTGGCCCGTCAAGCAGACCTCTCCGCAGTACCTTCTAGGCATCCCTGCTCCCCACCCCAGCCCCGGGGACGGCTGCTCCTCGGGGGCTCAGGCGGACAGGAACGTTGCCCAAGCGACCGGCCCCCAGAGACCCAGAGCCCGCGATGCCCGGAGTACAGGCCCGGGCTGGGGGCATCCTGCGTGTCTGGACAAAACTGTTGTTCCCACTTTACAGACGGTGCGGTAAGAAGCGGAGTGCCTGTGCGGGGCCGAGTCCCCAGGAAGGGCACTCTATGACACGGTGACCGTCCGCCCAAGCGTGCGCGCTCTCGTGGCGCAGCAGACGAGGGCTGGGCGGCAGGGCAGTGGCCTCTGCCGGGGAGGGCCGGAGTCGCGTCACGAGCCTGGCACATGCTTCGTTTCACTTTTTTGGTCAGCGGTGTCCCGTGATGTCTGTGAGCACCCAGGCCGTCTGGACCGGGGCTTTTCAAACCGGGGGCGGTGACGTCACTGAGCGGGGTACAGGCAAGAATGGAAAGTACACAGGACAGACAGACCGCATGGTAGGGTACCCGGTTCTAGTCCGGGTAGGTCTGCACACGCGGGATGAGGCCTGAGCGGGATGGGGCCCGAGTGGGAAGGTGCTTCTCACTGGGACGGAAGGCTGAGGGCTACGGCCACAGGTCCGGCTGTCCAGGCTAGCAGGGTCTGTGCCCCCCACGAGAGTTCTCTTACCCTGAGGCCTGGGCATGTCTTTAAGATCACGGAGTCCTTGGTATGGGCCTGGCACCAGGGAGCAGGCTCTGGAGGGGACACTCGCTCTCTGAAGTCAACCAGGACAGCAGACTCCAGAACGAGTGAGGCCTGGAAGCTTCCTCACCCCAGCCCCGTCACCGAGCCCCCTCACCCCAGCCCCGTCACCAGCTGGGGGCGCAGGTGGGCCTTAGACATAGATTCGCCCCTCTGTGGCGCTGCAGGTACCAGACAGACGTCAGAGCAAGCAGCTCCTAGGAGCAGGCAGGACCATCCCGTCACAGCCTGCGGGATACCAAGGGGGCTGCCGGAGCCCCGGGTGAGCGGTGCCCCCCCCCAAGCAGCCTGCAGGCTGCTGCCCATGGCACAGTGGCCCGAGATGGAGGGGGTGAGGTAGGGTGACTTCCCCCAAGCAGTTTAACATGTAGTCCACGTCCAACCTGCAGAACGAACTGGAAACAAGACAAGGGCAGGAAGGAGCCGGTGGTAATGGTGCTGGTGGCAGGAAGGGTGGCCAGCTAGGTAAAGAGCCTGCCTTGACCATGACCCCTCACAGGCCTGTCCTCTCATCTGTGGAAGGAAAGGACAGGGTAGCTTGTGGGGGGGAGGCATCATCAGCATGTGTGACTGACGCGCCAGCAACAGGTCAGGTGTCTCCAGGGGCTTCCCTGGGAGGAAAGCCCTTATTTCTCCAACAGACAGAAGTGGGGCTACGGTCACTGAGCGCTGTGTCCCCACCTCTACCGGTCAGCAGGGCAAGACAAGCAAGACAGGGCGTCAGGCTGACTGAACAGGGCAAGGAGAAATAGAGGCCCCTGACCCCTGACTGGAGAGGAGGGGGACAGGGCCCTGCATGGGGCTGGGACAGGCATGTCCTCTAATGGGGCAGGCTGCCCTCTCCCATGCCCCAGGGGCCGGACAGAGAGCCACCGGGGAGGAGGCCGCCCACACATCCTGAGACAACGCTGCCCTCTTCTGGCCAGTGCTGGGACGGCCGGCTCAACACCCACGGGCCACAGCCTGCCTGCAGCTGGGCAACCCAGGCCTGGGCATCCTTAGACAGATGCTCTAGAAGGTTCTGAGGAGGAACACAGGGCATCCCAGCTCAGGAACCAGTCTGATCAGACGGTGGGAGCGGGAGGCAGCAGTGGCAGAGGAGGGGTGTCCCAGCTGTTTTCCAAATCAGAATCCACTGGAGGCACAGCCTGGACCTCTCCTGCCTGTGCCCCTGGGGCGATGCTGCCGAGGGGCCCCCGGAGAGATGGGAGGGCTGCAAAGGCCAGCCTCAGAGCCGGGAGTCCAGCCCAAAGGAGGATCCGACTCTGGGTGGGTGCACCGCTTCCCAGTGGATCTGAACACAGACAGTGGCGCTACCTGGTGGCCCGCGGGTGGCGCAGCAGCCCCTTGGCACTTCCACCTGCCCTGGCGACTCCGGTCTCCAAAGCCCAGGTGGGTTGTGGGAAGCCAGGGCAGCGTGTGTGGGGGGGGGCGGCGGCTACATCTGTCTTCACAACACCCGTGCTCACACCCCTCGGCTGTGGCTGATTTGGTGGAGAGGGGTCTCCCAGGGCTCCCACCCAGAGAGGGTGTCAGTGACAGGAGCCACCATCCTCTGGGCGAGCACGTGAAGAGCACGCATTAGCAACTGTTCCACACTCCTGTCACCCTGCTTGACAAGGTCCGCCACTTGCCTTTAACTCCAGAATAAAAAGCATGGACCGTGGCTGGGACCGGGGCTGGGAGATGGATTCCTGGAGAGCCCATGAAAGGGCTCCGGAGGGCGCCTGGGTGGCTCAGTGGGTTAAAGCCTCTGCTTTCGGCTCAGGTCATGATCTCAGCGTCCTGGGATCGAGGCCCGCATCGGGCTCTCTGCTCAGCAGGAAGCCTGCTTCCTCCTCTCCCTGTCTCTCTGCCTGCCTCTCTGCCTACTTGTAATCTCTCTCTCTGTGTCAAATAAATAAATAAAATCTTTAAGAAAAAAAAAGAAAAAGAAAGGGCTCTGGAGCCATGGGAAAAGGCCCAAGAGGCCCCCAAGAGGCCTCGTGGCTCTGAGGGAGCTGAGTACGAGACCCCCAGGGATGTGAAGCCACATCAAAGTCTGGGTCCCCACCTGCAGCTCATGCGGAGCAAGCAGGGCTGCGTCCAGCCCAGAGACATGGGGAGGGGTCCCTGGAGCGGGCGCGGTGGGCGAAGCGGCCCTCGCTGCCCAGCCCCAGGTGACAAGGCGGACACGGGGGGCGGACCGGCGTGCCTAACCCACAAGGCCCGTTCCCGGGCAATGACTGAGGCTGACAGCAGCCTCTGCCCGGCTCCTGGGAAGGTGCTGGCCCCGGCGGAACAGAGGCGCGGGGCGGGGGGCAACCTCACGCCCCACCGGGCACTCACCTGGACGACAGCACGGGGCTGAAAACACAGGACGGGTCGGGGCTCGAGAGCTACCTGCGTTGGGCTCTGTGGAGCCTCTCCCCTGCCGTCTGTCACGGAGCCCGCTGCTGGAAGGTGGGCCTCAGGGCCCCGGAGCACAGGCAGAAGGCCAGCCACGCCATGCCAGGCTCCCCACTCAGTACCGCTTACCCTCGCCGGCTCCTCCCAGAGCTGGGTGCGGATGGAGACGCTGAGGCTCGGGGCACTGGCCCCTCAGCTGGGGAGGGCGGGGGCGGGAACAAGGGGCCCTCTGCGCTCATCATCACGCGGCCCAGGCTCTCTGAGGCTCCCTGTTGGGGGCAGGGGGCACACCTGGGACTGGATGGGGAGGGACAGGAAGGCCGGCCGCCTCTCAGCTCCCACCCCCACCTTCTCCAGCAGCGCCTGACTGCCCTGGACCAGCTCTGGCCCCAAGCAGCCCCCTCCTCCAGGTTCCAACGTCTCTGGGGCATTTTCACCTGACTTCAAGGGGCGGCGACCCCGGGCCTAGCAGCAGGCGGGCACCTGGGACAGTCGTGCTCTGGGAGACACTCAGCTTCAGGAAAAACTCCGCACTATGCTCCTGTTTTGGTTTCATACCTTATGATGAAGTATCGTGGCTTTTATGTTGGAATAACAGAGTGATTTATTATTTACCGAACACAGTAGGCGCGGCAGATCAATTTCAATAAAACAATGGATTATAAACGCCACCAGCAATCTGGCAGTAGCAGTAATCAACAAAACATGTTGTTCTAAATGCTGCATAATAAATTGACTATAATAAACTCATAATTATTCTACTGGCTACATTTCAAAGTTAGCACTAGAAAAATAAAATCACCAATTTGGACTTGGCATTCCACGGGATTCCTGGATCAGTCCCGTCTTAGCTGCAAGCAGGAGACGCAGGTGCCCTGCGCCGGCGGGAGGGCCGGGGCCACATCTGGGAAAGCTAATGTATGCTGTGCCCTGGTCAGCCCAGCCCAGCCCAGCCCAGCAGCGGGCGGCCCAGGGACACAGCTATAACCAGCCTCTCGGGGGTGAGGACTGCTGTGGGGGCAGCTAAAGAGGAGAGTGGAGAAGCAGCCACTTCCTCTGGGGTGTGCCAAGTTCACAGAGGAGAAAAATCATGGCCACATGGCACCACCACAGGCCCTTCTAGGAGGCCAGAGCTGGCCCCAGGACGGCTGAAACCCGCTGGTACGGCTAGGTCTGTGCCTCTGCCCGGGGACTGGATTCCCACATCCTGGCCTCCTGCCCCAGCCAGAACAGGCTGCACAAAGAGCACTAGGAAAGGCTCCAGGAAGCAAAAGTCTGTGGAGACTCCAGGTGGCCTCTCTTTGGGGCCACCCGTGGCTCAGCCATGGCCCAGAGGGCACGGCCCGCTCTTTTCTGCCCTTGGTCTCCAGCTAAGCCAAGTCTGAGGCAGCCACTGCTCTCCCTATATCCCTCTCTGGCTCTGCACCTGGACCCTCCCTGTGTCTCAGCGACCTCGTCTACACGTGGCGGCATGTGGGGGTTCATGGGGTGCGGGCAGGGTGAGAAAATCCATCTGAAGAGATGTCCCTGGGGCCAGGCACTGGGGAAGTTCCTGTCGGGGTTTCCGCATACCCCTTGGCCCCTGTGCCAAGGACCTGAGCCACTCTGGGAGGGGTGCAGCCACTCTGGGGATCCGCCTCTGTATGCTCCCATCCCCACTCCCCTGGCCCAGGCCCCCGGGAAAGGGCACATGAGCTCAGCCCCTGCCTTTCCGACACATTTCTTCTGCTCCTTCATGCCGTCTGAAGGCCGTGTGCCAGCTCCACCGACAGAAAAGTAAACTGAGGCTCCGAGAGGGAACTCAGTGGCTTTGTTTCCTCCCAGAAGGTTGAGCCGGGCTCTGGCCGACAGTGGCCCCAGCTAGAACAGCCCGTCCCGATACTGACCCCGGGTGAGTGCCAGCCCACAGCCAGTCACGGAGCCTGGTGTGCCCTGTGGCAGGGACGGACCCCCTGGGACTGGGTGGATGTCTGAAAACACTTAGCAGGGACAGCCCAGAGCACGCTCATGCTCCCCAGTGGATGCAGGCCAGGGGCTCCTGGGTGCAGGCTGCCCCCCCCAACCCCACCCCTACCACCGCTGCAGGGCTGGGCTCCACGTGCGGGAGGAGGCCGGGTTCTGGCCGCCGAGCAGCCCTGGCCAGAACTCCAGCTGGGGAATGGAGCCTAGCAGGGCAACTCCCACAGCCCGACCCGAGGCACGAAGCTGCCAGGAAGCAGGCTGGCGGGACTCCTGCTCAGGTGCTCCCGCACCCTCTCTCGGTGCTTCCCTGGCCTTGCGGAGAATGCGCCATGCAGGTGGGCAGCCTTGGCAAATAAGTCTGGGCCCAGAGCAGACCTGGGGGCCTCCCTGTGCTCAGCCCGCTCAGGGTGGGACCAAGAGGCCCCCCCCCGTCAGTCCCCCTGGAGGCGGAGACCCCCCCACCGCGCGGCCCCGCGGGTCACAAGCAGGGCCAGGTCAAGGGCGGCTCAGGGCTGGCCTCACTCACCACATGTCTCCATCCTGGATGGTCCGGTCGTTGGGGGCTCCGGCGTGTCCATAGTGCAGCACCGCCGAATTCTCACCACTGCGGAGCACCGGGAGAGGTCAACACCGTCCTCACCCAGCAGGTCCCAGCCCATGGGCAGGACCGCCCCATCCAGCAGAGGCCCCGGGGAGGGGGGTGAGGCCCTGCAGCTGGTGGCCAGCCTCGTGGCTTGCGGCTCCCGTGCCGACACGTGCAGGACTCCCCCAGACGAGGGCTGTGCGGGCAGGTGCCCTTGGGGCTGGGGATGTGGGAATGGCGGGGGGACAAGGGTCTGAGGCCCGGGGAAGGGACGCCGAGGAAGCCCTCCCTTCCTGGTGGAGGCAGGGGGGAGGCCCGGCCCACATCGCGTTGCCGGCCTCTACTCGAGCTTGCTTCCCTAATGAGTGATGCCTTTAAGAAAAAANCGTGCCGACACGTGCAGGACTCCCCCAGACGAGGGCTGTGCGGGCAGGTGCCCTTGGGGCTGGGGATGTGGGAATGGCGGGGGGACAAGGGTCTGAGGCCCGGGGAAGGGACGCCGAGGAAGCCCTCCCTTCCTGGTGGAGGCAGGGGGGAGGCCCGGCCCACATCGCGTTGCCGGCCTCTACTCGAGCTTGCTTCCCTAATGAGCGATGCCTTTAAGAAAAAAAAGGACTTCTAAGTCTGTCCAAAGGAAAAAAAAACCCCACCTGGGTGTAATATTTATGGCCTGTTCGGGAGTCTCAGGAATCATAAAAGTAGAAATAATGATTTTTCTCTCTATCCACCAGAGAAGAACATTTCCAAAGACTGAGACGTCCGCATGTATTATTCATGCGCTGAGGACGTGCGCATCGGCAGGGCTGTGGGCTCTGTGCTGGCTGGGCAGAGGCCAGACCCTCTGACCCAGGGGCCAGGGCCGGGGCAGGCGAGCCGGGGTGCGCCTGGGAGCGGAGGGGGCCACCCCCAGCCAGCATGTGCCCCTCAAAGACACACCCACAGGGACACACGCGGACATGCACACAGCCATGCACACCCACGGGCCACCCCGTTCTCCAGGTCGTTTGAACCCCGTGGCCCCCAAGCACACTCAGCCACATGCAGCTGACACACACAGACACACACAGAGCCCCCTGCCCCAGCCCCGATGGGCCACATATGGGGGGACACCCCCCACCACAGACACCGGACCCACCCACGTCGGGATGTTCCCTACACAGCTGCACGGACGGCTACACGCACGCACATGGAACCATGGCCTCCTGCACCGACACCGCTCCTTCCCCCTGCTGCACACAAAAGCCGTCACAGTCCTAAGTCACATCCTGGTCCCCACAGGCTGGCCGTGTGCCCCAGCAGGGCGGCCCCACTCGAGAAGGCGAGGGAGGGCACGGCAGCGAGTGCCCCGCACGGGCCGGGAGCCCCAGGAGGGCAGACAGACTTGGCTCCCGTGGGCACTGCTGCGGGCACGGTGGAGAGCAGGTGTGTCTGAGCTCAGGGGGCGGGGCTCAGCTCCCCACAGCCTCCTCCCTCCTTCACTCCCACTTACCTGCCGCAGATGCAGGTGTAGGAGGTGTGGCGCATGCCGCCCCGGGAGTAGCAGTAGTGCTCGAAGAGGCTGCAGGGAAGAAAGGACGTCAGGACGGGGTCGCCAGGGCACACGCACCCCCTGCCACCCAAGTCCTCAGCCCAGGCCTTGCTCGGCTGTGCCCACAAGACCAGAGCTCCCCCATGCAGCTCCGCGAGGCCCGGAGCCCAGGGTCGGCTACAGGCCGAAGCGGAGGCCAGTGAGGAGAGGGAACACAAAACCAGAAGCGCACCACCTCCCGTGCCGCGGGGCCACCCAGCGCCCCGGGCCCATCAGGAAGTCAGCCCTGGTCCTGCGGGAAGACGGGCTGGGGCAGGGGCCTCCGCTGTCTCCTCGGGACTCCCAAGTCCACTGGCCGCAGCCCACCCCACCATGAGGGGCCGGGCACGAGCCCTCCCGGTCCCAAGCTAGCCTCAGATGGCCCTTGGCCTGACCCTGGGGAGGGGGATGGGGAAAGGAGAGCAGAGCCACTGGGCACCGGCCTGGAGGACAGGGTCGAGACACGGCCCTCATGGACACAAAGCAGGGCAGAGCGGTCTCCGGTTGGGGGCAGGGGTGGAGAGAGGCAGGGTCTAAGGACAGGCCCTGCTTCTCCTTCCTCGGGCCAAGCAGCCAATGGCCTGCTGGATAAGCTCCCCCTCTGGGCAGGGGAGGCAAAGATGATGTCCTAGA
Source organism: Ailurus styani (assembly GCA_002007465.1). Lineage (NCBI taxonomy): Eukaryota > Metazoa > Chordata > Mammalia > Carnivora > Ailuridae > Ailurus > Ailurus styani. The sequence goes on along the minus strand of LNAC01000324.1, from coordinate 2,303,935 downwards.
GGGGGTCGCCAGCCCCCAGGCTGAGCCCAGAGCCAGAGGCTGGGGAGGCTTCTGGGTGCGCAGGGTGTCAGCAGACCCAGGAGTAGTGCCAAGGGCAGAGGGTGAGCCACCCCTGGCAAAGGCCTGGGTCCCACCCCCTGCCCTTCTGGGGCAGAGCCTGCGGACTACAGGGGCTGATGGACAGGACCAGGCATAGGAGCACCACATCAGCTGAACCTTTGGGGGGCCATGCTACCGAGAGCTCTGGGAAGGCTGCGACCCTGCCCCCCCACCCCCCGAAGCCCCAGGACCTGGGGACTCTGTACTCAAAGAGCTCAGCCTCTCCAGGCCTCACCCCCTCCCCAGTGCCTGGGCAACAGCTCAGGCCCAGCCCCCCGGAGCCCCGGCTGAGAAGTAGGTCCAGGGGAGCTCACCCCACCACTGCCCGCCAGGGCTGGGGCCCCAGCACAGCTGGCCGCTGCCCCCGTCCTTAGCACACCAAGGCCGCCCATGGGCGCGCTGAGTGGCCATCCTCCCTGCACGCTCGAGGCCTGTTTCGGGGAACGTCTGTATGGGGGAGTCTAATCTTCCAGGCACTGTAAACACCAATTACATATAATTGTTATGATTGGGTATTAAGTAGTTGTCATGCAGGAACGGTTCTGCTGCGTTCGGTCGGCTTCCAGACTTGCTTCGCGAGCCTGCCAGGATAATTGGGTATCTGTGAGTGAATGATTTCCTCAACAGAAAGGATTTCAGGAACTGCTAGGGAGGCGAGGAAGGGCACACGCTCACCCCTTTATCAGGGCCCTGCATTCACAGCAAGGGCACTCCGGGGGCTGCCACCAACTTCCACCTCTGTCCCGGGGACCGGAGACCAAGTCACAGCCCCGCGCGTTCCTTCCGAGGGCCAGCCTTCCAGCGCCAAGCCCCGTAGGCAGCCTCGGCTCCCAGCCGAGGTCCCAGGGCCTCGGACATGGGGCCCCCGCACAGCAAGCGCACAGCGAGGGGAGGACGCCTGACGCGCCACGGAGCTGCGGTGCTCCCTGACAAGGAAGACCCAACCCTGTGGGGACAGAAGCAGATTTCGGGGCCCCAGGGCCTCTCCCGGGGCGGGGACAGGCAGACGACTGCAGGCTGTGGGACCAGCCAGGAAGGCCAGGCCGAGGGACAGCTGTGCTGATTGCGTGCGCAGAGGAATAACCGGGAACATTCTGCGGCGGCCTGAGGACGCGGGGAGGGTGGGCGGCTTCCCTCCCCCCCATCCAGTCTCGGCGGCCCGCGTTGCCCTGCCATGTCCTCTGCTCGGAAGAAACAGCCCTCACGGCCCGCTCTGGCTTCCACTTACGAAGAAGGCACTTTAGGGGAACAGGCACAGCTTACAGAAGCGCTAGGCTGAGCGCGGCTGACCCAGTTTCACCTGCGGGCTGCTGCCCGGCACTGGGGCACTTTCTAGCCACGGGAAGAGCAGAAACGCCAGAAGCTGAAAAGTCACTCGAGCTGAAAATGACTTGAGGTTCTTCAGATTGGGCTTTGGCATCTGATTTTAGTTTAAATGAACTTTTCTGACGTGACATGAGGACCAACTGGGGCTTTGGTGGCAATCACAGGCGAGCGCAACAGGCCCCCTGTTTTCTGCTCACACGCCTTGGAGGTCCCTCTCTCTGGGCTCTCAGGGCTGGGCTGTGGACACAGGCAATGGTCAGGGGACTCACGGAGAGATGCGAGCCCCATGCATTTCTGATTGTCAAGGGGCGGAGGTGTTTGCACGCTGCAAACTGGGGCCGCGGGGGTGACGTGGAACCTGGTTGGGGCTCGGCCAGAGCTGCACCTGGTCCTGCTACGTGGCTCGCAGACCAAGGTGGTGACAGAAGGGCAGTTCATAAAGACCCCTCTGGAACTTTATGGAAAATACGGCACACTGGGAACCAGGTGAGGATCAGGTGGTCCATGACCAGAGGGGACTAACTCCTGACAGACCCAAGTCTACAGCCAAATTCGCCTGGAAGCTACCCATTGGTCCCTGTGGAGCCACAGGGAGATGATGGCAGAGTCAACTGAAAACCGGAACCGGAACCACCCCGGCTCCCACACTCAGAGGAGCTACGTCAAAGATAGTACGCGGAACCACGTTCATGGGGGCAGGAAGGAAGAGGGAACTGCCAGGCTTGGGTCACTGGAGGCCTTGGTTTTCTCTGCCATGTGGGGACAGGGACAAGGCCTCAGGGACACGAGAAGCCGCAGAAGAGAACAGAGACCCCCCACCCCCACATACTGCGGGGTGGGCTGCGGCCTGGGCCGGGACGCCCCCCTCAGCAGAAGGGCAAGACGTGGAGAAAATTGGCCAATGTCAAAACAGGCCATCGGGAAGCCTGCCTGGGCTCCAGGGAAGGAATAAAATACCGGGCCTTCCCCAGAGGTCGTAGTGTGGGTCTGCCCTCCGTGGGGTTCAGGGCCCAGAGTGAACCACCTGCATGGTTTGGAAACTCATACACCAAGAAATGAGAGAAGCTACGTTGCTGAATGGTGACGCTGGAGCCCCCCGCAGGAGCGACACAAAGCCAACTAGGCAGCCACAGCCTCAGCCCAGGCCACCCAGGGTCTGTGTGCACGCTTATGTACACACACGTGCGCGCGTGCAGATCCACACCACCACACACTGCAGATGAAAATTAGTCCACGAGGGTTGTCAGACACAGCCAGCAGCAGGCTGAGACCCCCAAGGACTTCTCTGATAACAGAACAGGTGGGCGCTATATGCACCTAAGAACTAATTGACACCTAACCACGGAGCATGAAAACACAACACAGCAGAATTTCTGGAGGTGACCAGTCTACCCACCAGCAGATGGGGGCAGGAAGCCAGGAAGCAGGGCCCATAGCCTAGAGATCACCTCCACCTGCTCTTTCCATCTGTGACTCCTGCCCGCGTGCCCGTGTCCTGCGGGCCCGATCCGCCGCGCTCCCTCCTGCTCGCCTGCGTGGGGCATGGGGTGCGGAGCACCCGATCAGGCACCAGGCACACGGCCCGGCAGCCACGGGGGGCTTCCCGACACGCAGAGGCGAGCAGGGGTCTCACACACGCCTGCCACAATGTGGTCCCTGAAGTTCCCCCGGGCATGGCTGTGCCTCTATCAATTTACCCTCCTTGCCCATAAATTTCTCCCAAGCAAGACACGAGTGGAAAATGCTTTGTCTCCAGGCATCAATGAGAAGCTTTCAGTAACCTGGGCGAGTCTGCGCTGTGAATAACGAGGTGGATGGAACGGCCACAGCGACAGAGGGGCAGGCCCATTTGTCAGTGCCTGGAGATGACGAATGGAGCAGGGAGAGCACATGCCACGGCCCCGATCTGCAGGAACTGTGTCTCTGGGGACAGCACTGAGGGCCTCCCCCGGGGCCCGCACATCCAGCCTGTGGAGCCTTCCTGGGCTCCCGGGCCAGCTCCTGCCCTCGGAGGTTTATCGCCTGATGAGCAGATAGCCACGGCCCTATAAAAATGCATTAGCTGCCCAAGATGATGGCAGAAGGGCCGCCTGGGGCGGCCAGTGTCAGGAAGCTATCAGCACAAGCGTGAGCACCGGCAGCCGGGCCTGCCGGGAGGTGAGCTGGGGCCGCATCAGCCCTCCCCGGGCGGGGCCCTGATGCGTGGCGGTCCCGGGAGGCCGAGCCAGGAACAGGAGTGTGGAAGGGCAGATGGGCAGGCTGCCCCCCACGCACTCAGGCTCGTGCCCTCTCCACCCTGTGCGTGTCCCATCATCCTTGCTCTGGGCCACATGCTGCGCCTCCCGGGGCCCCGCTCAGTACTGACGCTGACGCCAGATCCTAGCTGTGCCACATACCAGCTGTATGGCCCGTCCATGCCTCAGTTTCCTCGTCTGTAAGATGGGAGAACGGCACCTCCCACAGAGCTGCTGTATCACTTACGTGATAGGACACCCAGCACACGTAACAGTGTCTTCCAGGACACATCAGCTGTCACCACTGCCAGCGTTCAGGGGNACTTACGTGATAGGACACCCAGCACACGTAACAGTGTCTTCCAGGACACATCAGCTGTCACCGCTGCCCGCGTTCAGGGGTCTTAAAGGGATTGCACACAGCAAGGACCCCTTGAGGGAGGCCGGGCTTACCCACAGAGCCTCGTCATTTAAAGCCAAACAGAATCCCCTGTGGCCTGGACCCCGGCACCCACACGGCGCAGCGCGGCCTCCCCAGGACAGCCGCACACACGGGCGTCCCCTGACACGGGGTGGCCGCCTGCCTCTGCCCCGCTCACGCGTCTGGAAGTCTTGGCTCCTCAGGAAAGTGCCAGGGCCTCGAGGGTTAGCAAGGAGGGCGTGGGGGTGTCTCGTGATGTTCCGGGGCTAACGACCATGATCTGTGGCGTTATCACTGCACTGTGTGCACTATTACTCTGGATTCGCATTTATTCTAATTAACTACCCTTATTTGGGGGTATAAATGACAGTTACGTAATGAATGTGACAGGCCTTTTGGAGATCTGAGTACTTCCTAAAAGAAAATTCCGGATGGTAAGAAAACCACAGCCCCACAGACAGGAGCCCTGGGACTCACTTCGAGGTGAGCAGAGTGTTCCCCTGTTTTCCTGCTTCCCCTGACGTGGGGCAGCGGCCAGAGAGGACTCGGATCTGGGAGGGAGGAGGGAGTCCCTGCCAGGGCTCGGCAGCAGGCGAAGAGCTTTCCCAGGCGACCAGAAGCACCCACGGCAGTATTCTTTAATTTCCAGGGAAGGGTGGATGTTGTTCCACTCATTTCTTCTGGGGTGAAAGCACCCAGCAGGACAGCTCCCCTCCCACTCTGGTCATCACTGCCACCCACCCTGGCCGGGCTCTGCCCAAATTCCCGGGAGAGCCACAGCTCCTGTAACCGAGTTCTCCGTGGCCCTTCTGAACGGCAGGGTCCGGACCGGGTGGGGGCGAACTGGGAGGCCGCCCGTCCCTCTCCTTCCTCAGGCCCTCCTCTGAGGAAAGCCACAGAGCACGCTAGGGAGCCACCACTGAGGCTCGAGGGTGTTTGAACTGAGCACGCAGCATTCACACAGTTTGTCACCAAGAAGGGACTGACCTGGACTAAACCCAGACGCGCAGGATTAATAAAACCAGAGCTCGCGGCACAGCCTGCAAGACTTGGCACCGCCAGGGACACAGACCATATGTAGTGGCTCAGTGGCGGCCTCCACCATCAGCAGCTCCTTCTGCCTGAGGCTCCCCGAGTCCTCTCCCGCTGCCCCTCCTGAGTCCCCGGACTGGGGACAAGGACACCTTCCCAGCCAGGACCTCCCGCAAGGCCCCACCCATTAGGAGAAGCAGAACGGCCCCTGGCAGCCTCCAGCGTTTCAACAACACTCCTTCAGGGGAAGGAGCGATTTTCCTACTTTGTGGGAAGAGGCCTGGCAAGGGACGACTCCACCAACCGGAGGCAAGGGCGGCAGCGAAGACAGGGTCACGACAGGAGGACGAGGAGCCCGAGAGAGAAGCCACTCACTCTCTCCCCAAGAGCGGCGTGATCAAGGTACGAGATGATTAGCATTTTAATTGGATAATTGGGAATTCTAAATTGCCTCTCTTGTATTAAGCATAACTGAGGACATAACATAACATTCAATTAGCAAATATTCCTCTTTATTCTTGACATGCTTGATTAGGTTGAATTTCCGAGCTCTTCGGTATCAGCGACGGGATAAAGCCCTGGCCGCGTCAGATGGCTAATAAATGCAAATCATATATATATGGAAAAGGTTTTAGAAATTCTCTACACAAAGGAAAATAAAACCTCACCCATAATCTTATCCTCCAGAGATAACCTCTGTCAAATATGTTGTTGAACATCCTTCCAGGCACTTTTTTAAGATGCATAAAAACAGATTTTTAAAAATAATGGGCTGTGTATTAAAATAACGAAGCCTTTCTCAAAGACACTTTTTGACTCAAGCCTGCCGTGCACACAGAAGAGGTCTGCGATCCCCACAGTGACCCAGCACAGTGACCTGCCACACAGGTGAGCACGCCCGTGCGCCCAGCATGCGGGGTCCCTCCCGCCGGCGCCTGACTGCCAACACTGCTCGTGACTTCTGCCTCCCTGGGACCCTTACGTCAGGGGAGACAAACAGTAGGCCCTCTCTGTGTGGCTTCTCCCGCCGCTCCTATAGATGCCCGCGAGACCCGCCCAGGTGGCAGGGGGCTGTCGCTGTTCCTTCTCTTCCTTGGTAGCATTCCACCTGCTCCGCTCATACATATGTGGGATATGTATATAAACACATAGGTGACATATACCTACGTATCTGTCAAGTGAGGGAATAGTACATGGTCATGTGGGCGGCAGCTGAACGTATACCTGCTGCCGAACATTCTGGAGGTGTCCGGACTGCGGCTCTCATGAACGGGGCTGCTGTGGACACTCTCACCCAGTCCTCTGGGGCCGTGTGCACGCCCCTCCAGGGAGCACGGGCTGGACATGCTGTGTCACCGGACTGCATGTCGGCTCAGACTCAGCAGGTCACGCCAGGTGTGCAGGCATTAATTTATCCATCGGCTCATGACTCCTACTTCACACGTGTGTGTGGGGCCCAACGGAGCTCGAAAGGTGCCCGCCGCCAGTCCTGGGACGTGTCAGGGAAGGGTCTTGGCTAAAGTAACACCATGTTCCCTTGCCCACAGATACATCTCTATATTCTATCTTTCAGGGTCACTCTGTCCAGAATCTGACTACTTCTCACTACTGGTGCAGGCCACCTTCTCTCGCAGGTCGATGGTGACAGTGGTGTCACTGGCCTCCCTGCTTCCGCCCTCGTCCCTGACGGAGCGCTCCTTTGATGATCTAAGTAGGACCACAGCGTCCTGACTTCCTGGAGCAGCCGGCTCCCCTCTCATTTCTGTCTCCTCTCATCGTCTCCCTCTGCCTCCCCCCGCCTCCCCCCTGCTGCTCCTGGGACCCCGGGGCAAGCCCCCACTGCAGGGCCACCAGAGGAGCCCCCTTCTCTCTGCCTGGAATATCTGTCCCAGAGACCCATGCCTTGCTCTCCCCTTCAAGACTCTCCTCCAATGTCCCCTTCTCAGGGACGCCTATCCCCAGCTCCCTGGATAAAGCACTCCCTCGCCCTTGGCCCTTACCGTGTGACTTCCATCCATCCGTCCATCCGTCCATCCATCCGTCCATCCATCCGTCCATCCATCCACGCGTCCTTTCTCACTTCCACAGGGCTGGAGTTTTGTCTCTTTTGCTCAAGTGTCCCCAGAGCCCAGAATAGTGCCTGGCCCACCGACGCCTCTCCGTACATTGCTGTTGAGTGACTGAATAGTACACGCTTGTGTGGGCGGTACCACAGCCTATAATTTACTTCTCCAATTTCACGCTGCTGGATATTTAGGTTGTTTCCACCTCCGTGTTACGATGGACACCCGTGGCCATATGCCTTTCCCTGTCTCTGGACTAAATTCCTAGAAGGAGAATTACACGGGCACATTTTGAGTCTCAGGGCCCGGCCTGCCCAACAGACCCCAACAAGTTCACAAGGATCTGCAGGGTCCTGAGCCGTGCACCAGGGGGCCTGCCCACTAACTGCGAATCCGGCACGCGAAACAAAAAAGTATTTTGTTGTTTCATTGATGAACTGGCAGGTTTACATGCTTACGTCCTCGTATTTCTTCCTTTCTGAGTGGCCTGTATCTTTTTTTTTTTTTTTAAATGAATGTTCGTCTTTCTCTTATTGATCCTTAAGGGATTTATACGTGAAGGACACTAGCTAGTGGTTTCGACCATCATCTAGGTAGCAAGCAGCTGGCCCATTCTAACCCTCTGCAGGACCATCTTTGCCGATTCTCTGAAAGGGCAGGGCAGTGGGGGCAGGAGCTACAGACAAGAAGGGCAGGACTGACCGGTGCCCGGATGCTGACGATATACAGGAAGACAAAACCTGGAGCCTGCAGCACGTGGCTCAGGTGGAAAATTCTAGATCTGTGAATCCAGACCCCTTTGGGGCTGACGCTCTTGAGCGAGTGAGAGGGCCCCAGCTTTGGGAGGCCCGGGGAGAGCTGCGCCCAATGTGCCTTCATCTGGGATCAACACCTGCTCATATCTGACCAAATCTCACCAACCCTGGCCGACATCGGCAAACACCGCCTTCTTGGCCCCAAACCAAAACTGCCGCCCCCGCCCCCCGCACTTTAAAAAATGCACCGGCCACCCTAAGAATCATCCATGGAGGAGCAATGTATAACCAGAAAGGGATGGAGGGAGACAATTCTTGCTTGACACATCCAGAGGCTATTTTCCCTCCCAAGGATGCCTGCACCCCTGCTTCCCCTCCCCAGGAAGGTGCAGGACAAGGAAGCCGGTACACGGGGATCCTTCTGGAAGAAAATAGCTAGTACTTCCCAAAGCACAACAGAAGTCCATGCGATGGCATTACAGGGTATGCCGACACACATATTCTAGGTATTAGGTATTTATTTTAAAGTGTTCCACTCCGGGCACCTGGGTGGCTCAGTGGGTTAAAGCCTCTGCCTTCGGCTCAGGTCATGAACTCAGGGTCCTGGGATCGAGGCCCGCATCGAGCTCCCTGCTCAGCAAGGAGCCTGCTTCCTCCTCTCTCTCTGCCTGCCTCTCAGCCTACTTATGATCTCTCTCTCTGTCAAATAAATAAATAAAATCTTTAAAAAAAAAAGTGTTCCGTTCCGTTTATGTCAGATACACTGAATTTTACTCACAACAGGGATATAAAGCTTTCTTTTAAAGGACATTTAAAGGAAAAAATAAAAAAGTAAAACTACTAAGCAAAAAATACTACAAGTGGGACAGGGATTTGGCAGACGGTGTGAGGGTGTCATGTGACTGATGCTAGGTGCTCCTGCTCTAATAAGGCTTTTCTGGAGAAAACCCGTTTTTAGCTCTGGGTGGGCGTACCCTGGTCCAGAAGCTCCCTGCCTCCAGAGACACCTGCCTGTCTTCGGAAAACAGCTGGTGGGAGGGACTCTAACAGAACCCGGATTCTCTCCTGTACCCCCCGCCCCTGTCCCTGGCTCAGCACCACAGACACCCAGCCGGTGTGGACCCTGAGGGCAAATGCCAAACGGGCCCCTCTGTCCTTAGCACCCGGAATGCTGAGGGGTCGCGGGGGACGAGGCCACCTCCAGCAAATCTGGCTGCTAAGGGCCTCGGACAAGCAGATGCCAAGTTCTTACCATGCCGCTCGGCTCTGCCACCGAGTGACGACACAGAAACGGTTCCCTTTGGCCTGAATCCCGGCTGGAGCCTTACTTGGCAACGTTTCTGTCATCCTTTATTTAACAGCTCATCAAAAAGCCAGGTCATTAGATGGGGCTTGTTCAGGGTGAGGCCTCCCCCAAATGCCCACGCGGGTCCACAGGTGGACAGCACCTCAGGTGCCCAGTGACCACCCCACCCCACGTGGAGTGTCTTTGGAGACACCACTGGCCACGAGGCCCCACTCCACAAATTCCTCCCACCACCTGTGGAAGAAGCAACACTTGGAATCCTTCACCACAAAGGCGCTTCCTAAAGACCAAGCCCGCAGATCCTGAGGGTCCCGGCTTCCACGCGGTGCAGCCGGGACAGGATCCCTTCGTCATCTGTCTACAGAAGAGAGGGCTGTGCTTTCTGAATCCCTCCAGTGTGTCTGTCTTATTTCTGCACAGCCCACTACTACCTTATTTCCAAACATCAGATTTCTTTGTCAGCCTCATAATCCTAAAGTATGTCACAAATCTGCCCTCTCAGATAGAACTTTCTCCGGAAAGCACCGTTTTATGTCAATGCCTCCCTAAAGCGGCGGCTCTGAAGCATCGGCTGGCTTGCCGCACCCCAGTTCCAGCTCCGGCCAGCCCTCTGGGGCTCTCCTCTTCTGACTGAGTCACCTCCTGGGTCCTGTGTCCACATTTTCCCTCCCAACAGCCCTCTACTCAAGGCTCAGACACCAGCCAGGCCCAGAAGCACACATGCAAACCATTCTAGGTATTCTAGGCACAGGACATGAAATACAGGGAACCGGTGCCCTGGGGTGTCAGGGTGCCTGGGGTCACCTCTAGGCTGCAGCCCGGGATCCCAGCCACCTGCAAGAAGGGGGAACCATGGCCACCTCAGCAGGTGAGTGCTACCCCAGGTACCTAAGACACAGGGTGTCCTCTTTGAGAACATTCTCCCAAGCTTGGGGCGCCACAAAGCCCAGGTCGAAGGCAAACTGTCGATGGAAGGAGGCCCAGACACCGTCTAGCAGGCCTGGGTGGGCCCTCGGTGGCAATGGCCCCCTCTGCCCTGCACGGGCTTGCATTTTCCAGCAGCATCCTTCCTGGCTACTTGGCGCCAGGCTGCCCGAGACCCTCGCCTAATGAGCCTTCGAGTCCCGCTCACAACTCCAAACGTTATCTTAGACACATTTGGCTGAAGGAGCAACAGCAGTGCTATTTATCACTTTGAAAGTCTTTATCCACTTAAGATGAGGAATGGGGAGCACAATCACGCTTCCCCGGGAGGAAGATCAGCCCTGAAAAGAGGAGGCACTGCCAGTGGGGGGCACTCTCCAAGGGTGGGGTGGGGCGGGCTGACAACAGGCAGTGGGCTCCCCTCTCCAGGGCCCCAGGGCCTCCCCACCAGCTGGCGCCACACAGATGCTCCCCGCCTGTCCCCTGCCTGCTGCAGGATGTCAGCTCTGGGTCTGCAGGGAACAGGTGAGGCGATTCGAGAACTTGCTCTCATACTCGGAGCCTTTCCCCTGCTGACCTCCTGCAGAGAGAGGGCAGGTCCCTAAAAGTACTCCTCCAACCTCCATGGATTAAAAATCTTGGTAACTTAAACCTATTTATCAATAGCTAATTAATAAGGTCTAAGTCCTGCGATGACAGGGTGATTAAACGGTTTTTGAAATAATCCATTTTTAATTAAAATGCTACCCTCTCTTGGTTTCTGGATAGATTCAAAAGAAAGCCTTAACAGATGTCTTGTTTTTAAATACACATTATATAAAGCCAATAATTAGAAGAATTCATGCTTTTAATTATACTTTAATTATTCTTTGCCTATTGATGCAAAGTTAAATATTCTTTCTTTCTGGTACTAATGCCGCTGACCGAAGCCAGCAGATGGCCGGCAGGAGCTGTCCCGTGTGTGACATCCTGTTTCAGAGCAGTGTGTAGCGAAGGTACTCTGGAACTCTCGGCCCTCCTCCTGGCAAGGGCATCTATTTCTGTGAACTGCCTGGTCTGGAGGCGCTCTCCTGGCCCCTGGCCAGGAAGAGTCATGCTCCGAGGCCGAAGCACCAGCTATGTGAGGAGCGTCTGCGTGTCCCCCGCTCCCGTCCAGCCACAAGGCCAGAAAGGTCCCGTGGCTTCTCCATCCCCTCCCTGCACACACTGCGAAGCGTCTCACCAGCGTGACCCGCGCAAGCAACCAAACCGCCCAGCTGACTTCAGCCGTGAGAACCTGGAGGAGAGGGTAGAGGGAGTCAGGCTGTGCGGTGGAGCAGCCCCATCTCCCCTCCGGGGAGCGTCCGTACTGCCCCGCATGCCCAACCCCAGCCCCGTCCCTGCCGCCAGCACCCGTGGGCTCCCCGTGCACCGGGACTGCTGCTGCCCCTCCGCCCTGCTCCCTCGAGTGCACCTTGCTGCCCTGCTAGCCTTTCACCAGGCCCCCCGATGGCCCACCTGCCCGGCCCAGAGGTGGTGGCCGGAGGCGGCTGTCCGTGGCCTCTCCCCTCTCTCACCATCGAAAGCCCTTCCTAGGCGAGCCCTCTCCTTCCTCCCCCCGCCCCCAGACACACACACGCCCTTCATGGCTTGCACTCTTGCTTATGGCTATGCCCCTTTTCCCTACCGGTCTCGAAGGGAAGTCACAGGTACGGGCCCAAGGCACCCTATACCAAGGCTGGGTACAGTGATGAGCACGCAGTAGGTCCCCAGCAAACATCTGAGGAAAGGGTAACAGATGGCAGGGACGGTTGGCTGGAACACGACCGATGATCTGAACAGAACACGCGCACACACAGAAACACGGGGACTCAAACCCCAGCTGGTCCGGAGGCACCTGGGTGGAGACCTGGCCGTGTGCTCGCCTGTCTCCCTGTGGTCAGTAGGACCGTGGGGCTGGTCCTCACCAAACGGAGCAGGAGCGGAAGGGACATGAGCCACTTCCCGGCAAGGCTTTCAAGAGCGGGTATAAGCCTGCCATGCTTTCTCTCTCCCCTCTCGACGGGGACAGAGGAGTCGGGCAACAGAAGCAGCTTCGACACTGGGGGAGGACAGGCACGGGTCTGCCTCAGACGGCAACGTGAGCCAGGAATCACCATTCACTGTGCTTGGCCACTGAGATCCGCGTTTTTGCTGCTAGTGATGCAAAGGCTAGCCTATGCGGACGAACACACGTAGGAATTTAGAATATGATAAAGGTGGAATTTTAGGTCAGGAAGGTAAAGCCATTATTCCAAAGATGGTGAGCTGATGGATCATTTCATGGGGGGCAAAAATGCCAGCATCCTTCCTTACTCGTCATTCTTCAACGTGTTTTAGGTAGACCAAAGAGTTACATGTAAAAAACAAAACAACATGGATGCATGGATTTGTCACACTACGTACCAGTGTCACACTGGTATGTACCAGCATCCCAGGATTTCGTTAACTGCACAGAAAATTTTTAAAGCAAATCGTAAAGCCATAAAGCTAGAAGACAGACGTAAGCAGCTGAACTGTATTGACACAGAAGAAGAGGCCGACGTGAGAATGTAAAAGGCATCAACTACACAGGAAAGGAGGAATTTGACAATTTTTATTTAAACGGTGCATCAAATTGGGAAAAAGTATTTTGACAAGTAGAACGGTAACATGAAAGGCCCTAATGTGATGTGCTCTCAGAGATCAGGAAGTAGACCCCGAATGTCCGAACAGCAGCTTGTGCCAAGGACAGACAAGCCACAGAGACAAATGGCAGAGAAGCACCTGCGAGAGAAGATAGCCCCCCAGGAATCAAACAAGTGCAAATCAAGGTGAGTATTACTCTTCCCTTATTAGCTGGTAGAGATGAAAAATAATAAAAGTGACACAGTTAACTCCAGGGCCCGAGTGGATACAGGCATTCATGGGTGTGTGTGTGTGTGTGTGTGTGTGTGTACATGTGTGTGCGCGCCCAGCTCAGTGGCAGAGAGTATGGGTCCTAGAGGCTGCCTGGCTCCTCCAAGACCCACCTGTCTGCTGTGGCATCGTGGGCCAGTTTCTTAAAGCCTCTGTGTGTCCTATACAGTGCAGACAATGCACTCGTCACACCTCATGGTATTAAATGAGAAAATTTCTAGGAAGCACATTTCTGCTGCTCACTGGACAGTAATGTCATGGGCAGACATGAGGGAGCATAAGTTCTGGAAGACAGACTGGCTTCGTGCATCAGAATTTCCCTAATTCCATCCACAGGAATTTACCCCAAAGAGACGGACCAGTTAAAGACGAGAGAGAGAGAGAGAGATGAGGTTGATCGCTGCAAAGTTGTTCACACTGAAGTCCAGAGCCACTGGGCCATTCCGGGGGGAGGACTGGTGTGGGCGGATTATGGCGGGGTCCCACATGTGCAGTGTGCCCGAGCTCAGACACGGAAGAGATATCCCCTTGACACAGGGGAGAGGAACAGTGTGATCCCAGCAGATCAAAGTCTGTGCGTCTGTGCCCCTGGAGAGACCCAGAAGCACATCTGCTAAAGCCACAGGGGTTAGCGAACCTCTACATCACGGGAGTATTATCATACCTTGTTTATAAGGTTCTGTACTGCCTGAATTTCCTACTGGGACACGTAATGTCTTTTTATCAGGGAAAAAAAAGCCGTTTCATCTTGAAAATATTTTTGGCAGAAGTGAAATCTCCGTGTTTAAGACCAGCTCCCTGTACCAGCCTCTCCCCACCGCCCCTGGCCCTCCCCAGGCCTCTGAGGATGCTCCGGGCCCAGAGCACCCAACCCACACAGCCAGGATCCGGGACGACTCCCCGGAGCTGCCACAAGGGGTCGCAAGTGCGCAGTGCCTGCCACCCGCACACAGCAACTTGAGAAAGCTTTGGCCTGGCAGTTGGGAAACTCAGTAGGCAAGGCTCTCTGTATGGGGTGTGGAGAATCCAAGCCAAGAGAATGCCTGCTCAGCCCTGCTTCAAAAGCCCACTTGACTTCCTTCTCTGGACTCAGATTCTGCGGCGAAACCCCGTCTGCACAAAGAGGCCTCCTGCAGCGGGAGCGGAGGGTGTCCGAGCCCGGCTGGAGGACAGCCCCATCTGTTCCTCTGGCTGCCCACACCACGGTCAGTGCTGCCCCCAGCGGGCCGCCCGCCCCTCAGGGAAACACGGAGGGCTTGGACTCCCACTGGAGTGGAGGGAGCAAGAGACAGGATGGGGCCAAACAGGCAGCTCGCAAGGACGGAATTACGGAGCAGATCCAGTCTGGGGCTGTCTCCCCTGGGAACAGAAGGAAGTGTCTCTGCCCAGGGGGACCGTGCTGTTCCACAGAAGCAAGCCCGCCACTGTAAACAGATTCAGCAAATCTGTACGGGGCAAATCACCTAGAATGTAACCGACATGACATTCACCAAATGCCCCGGAAAGAACTTGGATTCAACAAACAGCTCCGATTGGAGGGGGCTACCAGTCGCGGCTTCCGGATCCCCCAGGGAATCTCCCTGCCCTAGGGCAGCGGTGGGAAGCCAGGGCTCCCCGCACTAGTCGCCTGGAGACAGTGGCCCAGGCGCACATCTTCCACCGGCACCTCACCGCCCCGCACCCCGGCCCCCATACCGGCCTGCAGCTGTGCCCCGGGCATGGTGTCAGGCCCCCAGCCCCTGCAGCGCTGGGCCAACACTTGAAGGGAATTGTTTCTACCCACCTAGTTCTGGGACCAGCGGGGGTCCCTGGTCCCCGGGAGCTACACAAACACTTCGAACCCGTGGGAACGGGCTGCCTTCCCTGGCCTTCCTCGCCTCGGGCAGAGAACCATCTCAGGGATGCCTCAAAGTGCCAGCCAGCCCAGAAACTTCAATAACCAGGGAAGGAGAGTTCTTCATGAAATTTTTGTAGTCTGGTTGCTAGCTCTCACCTCGTTCAGGGTGAGCAGGTGTTTTATCCTTAGACTACAGAGCCAGAGCTCTCCCCTCCCTCCTCAGGGGCAGTCCCACTGAACAAACACAGGGCACACCAAGGCCCTTGAGACTGTCTTGGAATAATGATGCCCCTTCTGTACCTCCGGGGGACTTAACTCATTTATAAGGCAATTTTAATCATAACTATATATTAATTCTACATTCCCTTTTTACCTATTTCACTGACTCTGAACTGTTAGGAATTAGATAATATATTACAATAGGCTTCTAGGGACTTTTTATTAACCAATGCCCCATATTTAAAAACCTTCCCGTCAAATGAGAAACATTAAGAAATGCGGTCCCTTTTGTAATTGCTTCTAATCGACTCGATATGCAGGCCCCGGCCGTAACAGACAGCCCAGGCGGTGCCTCCCTAAATTGCATTTAACTTTTCATTTTCTTCCTGTCACTGGCCAACAGAATTCTGAAAGCACACAAATGGTCATTTGACCATGTCAGCCTGTCGCTCTCCAGAGGCCTATACGTTTGGAAAGTTGGAGGACCGCTCGCAGTAACAGACAGACAGCAGCCTTCCTGCCCAGACTATCACTGGAATAGCTCTGCTTTGTACATTTGCTTGTTGTTTTGGGGGTGAGCCCATTTACTGGACTAGAACACATACGGTGAAGGGCACACGTCTCAGGTGTCCCGACTGATGACGTTTCAAGGCTGGACCCCTGCGACCCGATCTGGAACCTTTCCCGTCCGGCAGATGCCATGCTCGTCTCTCCCCCGGCCCTCTGCTCCCCCATCGCTACAGTTTCGCCTGCTGGAGAGCTTCAGGGCAGTGGGATGAGACAGCACAGACCCCTGAGTCTGGCTTCTTTCCCCTGACGCTGCCCCCCTGGCCGTGGTCCATCCGTGTTCTCGCATGCAGCAACAGCCCGTTCGTCCTCCCCCCGACGGTGCCCATCTGTTCATCCACCTCCACAGTGGGCTGTGGGTTCCCCCAGTCTCAGAGTACTCCCGGTCCACGCACAGAACGTTCTGGCGCATGTCTTCTGCCCTGCCTGCCGTGTGGCTGGGGGCGGAGCGCTCGGCCAGTTGTCTTCCAGCGATTGTTCCAGCATTTCTGTTTTTTATGTTTGCTATTTTTTTGTCTAACAGGGAAGAGAGTTTCAAGCCCACGCCTTTAGGATGCAGAGGCGTGAACCGAGTGTGAGGCATCAGAGCGGCTGGCCAGGCCTGGGAGCTGCCGGGGCCGAAACAGCCTTCTCCTCAAGTCCCTGGTGGACCATGGCGCACGTGGCCCTGCCTCGGTCCCAGGGCAGGATCACACATCTCGAGGACACAGAGAGCTGCAGACGGCTTCTGATGCCCCCCCAGAGGTACCCATCTTTCTACAAGTAGACACCTCAGCAGAAATGAAAACTCGGTCAGGAATGAGGAAGAGGGAGTGAGAAACACAAACCAGTGCCAACTAGGGAAAGAAAGCTGCCTGCTGGGGCACCGGAAGTGCCTGGGAAAGGTCCTGCCCTTAAAGGGTGCCTGAGCTGGGCCTCAGGAACGGGGTCAAGAAGGAGCCAGGAAGGGCAGGACACAGTCCAGCCAGTGACAAGTGACAGGCCTGGGACTTCTCGGGCCTGCCCTCCCTGCTTCCAGCGAAGGCCTGAGATGGGGCCGGGGTGGGGGCTTGCACAAACACTGGGCGGTTACAAACATCTGAGGACAGTGGAGAGAAGGGGCCAAGACAAACACCGGGTCCCACGGGGCAGGAGCCCCAGGGCGCAGGCCTGCTGCACCAGGAGGGACAGGCGCCTGGCACTCTGGGCAGCCAAGTGCGGGCAATTGAGGTGACAGCTCCCTTGTCCATCCGGCACTTCCAGGCAGAGGAGAGAAAAGGCCCAGCCTCCCAGGACTGTCCCAGTAAAGCCACGAAGCTGAGGATCCTTTGTTTTCATTTCCAGATTCAAAGGGCCCTGGGCTAAGCCAGCGTCTGATCCCAACTCAAAGCCATAGGGGACACAGAGGAGCCGACACAGAGGAGCCTCAGCTGTGACAGCCCAGGGGGCTTGGAAAATTGAGGGCCCAGAAGCCAGTTTTAGAAGTTTATGAATAATAAATGCAATTAATGTGATGGAAAACAGAATCTGGAAGCTAAGCTGAGGCCCCAGGGCGGGTGACTCACCAGGTCACCCTCCCTTGTCACTTCCTGCTGCCCAAGCCCCTCAGAACAGACAGGTGGTCCGGAGGTGGGGGGCACCGATCCCCCATCTGGCCACAGCCCAGAACAAAGAACATCTGGGATCTGGGTCTGGCTGAAGGACAAAGGCCCCCAGAACCCACCCCCTTCTTTAGCTCCAGGCGCTCCGGGCACAGCACCCCTGGTGGTGGGGTTCCTGGCTCCTGAGCGTGCCTCTCGGGCCTCAGCTCCCTCCCCCATGAAACGGGAATGGTGACCACATTTCGCCTGGATGTTGTCCTAGAAGTGCCGACCCCCGCATCCTGGGGGTCAGCTTCGCCAAGGGCTGCAAGCAGAGGACTGCCTTAGGCCCGTCATACCACGCTGCCTTGGTGGCCCCCACTTGGGCTCTGACACCGGCCCCACACGGAGGTGCTCGTGGTCCCCTCCCGGCTCTCAGCAGGTCCTCTGCCTGCCCGGTGCCTGGCACTGACTACTCCTCCAGCAAACGTGCGAGGAGGGGGGTGGGTGTGGACGGAGGGGCTGGCCTCCTGGAAACAGCGAGGGAGAAGAACGGTGGATGGAGCTGGGGGAGGAGAGGAAGAGCCTGAGGTTAAACCGGCCCAGAGCTCCCCCTGGCTTCCCGGCCCCAGCTGGGTGTCGCGTGCTGCTCTGGCCTGAGGGAGGTGGGGGAGAGGGCGCAGGGCAGAATGAGGGGTCACTGGGGGGGGGGGNGGGGGGGGGGGGGCTCCCGGCGCCTCGCGCAGAGGGTAGCATGAGCCTTCTTCAGGGTCTCCTGCTGGCCCAGGACAGGATGCTCCTGCTTGACGAGCTGGACACGGTCAAGGGCTCCAGTGGGCCCAAGGCTGAGGAGACCCCCGCCCCTCCTGTGGGCTGTGAGCCTAGTGCCCCCAGGAGGCCTCGGTGGCTGCCACAGACCCTCCTCATTCTCCCCACCGGGGCCATCCATGAAGATGGCTGAGGTGTTACCAGGAAGGCTCTCTCACTTACTGCAAATTGCGCCTTTATGGGAAAATCAATGACACTGCCTCCTCGGTCTCCCACACTTGTTGCCGGTCTAAAGTAATTACTCCACAGGGCGACAGGCCGGAACTGGGCCAGTGTTCCCGGGAGCGCCCGCCCACCCCCAGCCCAGCACATCGGGGAGGCCCAGGAAGGCAAGCTGTCCAGAGAGATCCGTCCATCACACCTGGCTCTCTGTGCCTGTTCCTTGGGTCTGCTTGGCAACACCATCACACGCCTCCTATGCACCAGCCACGAGGTGTTGTGATTGCGGGGCGAGCAAGGCAGACTAAGGCCCTCAATCCACAGAGACATTCCCTGAGTGAAGCTGAGCACTGCAGAAGCCATGTGCTGGGGGAGCACAGACACGGGGATGGGACTCACTGGAAGGCTCCCTGGAGGAGGGGGTCTGCAGCAGAGGGCAGAGCAAGAGGGAAATCCCGAGGCAGAAAGAAGCGGGGCATGTGAGAGGGATGACAACGGAGCCTAAGGAGGCGGCCAAAGCGTGGGGAGTGGCAGGGAAAGCTAAGTGAGAGAGGTGGGAGGGGGGGACCCCGAGGACGTGGCCCCGGGAGGCTGGGGAAAAAAACGCCCTCCCACCTCCGACCCTCAGAACGGCTGTGGTCGCCTACTCCTGGCACAGCCACTCCGAACATTTTCTCAATACACTCTAGTTCTTTCTTTCAAGATTCCTTTAAATGATAGCTTGTTTAAGTACCAACATCAATTGGCCAGCAATTCCATGAACAAATGCTTCCCTGCTTGTCTCCAAGTTCGGCCACTTTTATTTGTCCCCAAGTATTTGGCAGGAACCGGGTACATCAATAAAGAAACGTCAATTTTTAACAGCCACATGAGATGCAAAAGCTTGAGATGGATTTTTTTTGTCAGCAAACAGGGCGCCTGGAGGAGCAGTCATTAAGAGCCATTGGAGACACATGGGCAGGCCCAGGAGACAGGGCTCCAGATTTAGCCTGGATTAAGGAGACACTGCAGGCACTGGACCTCTCGGTGTCATAAATAACACTGAAATTTTACACCGTGGTTGAACTCTTCATTGTCAAAACCGTTTAGGTCACGGAGTGTGTGAGGCTGTAGAGCAAAATGACAAATCTCTTTCCCAACTGCTAAGTGCATGGAGCCCATCGGAATCAATCCAACCAAACTGCCCGCTACAGGTGAGCGGCCAGCAACATGAGGGGGAGAACGTGAAGGGGGCGGTGGCACCGGAAACACCCTGGACAGTGATTTGTGGAGGTGCGTGGACTACGAGGAGAGGGGCCTGTCTTCTGGGTGCCCCTCGTCACGTCCTGCCACCACACCCTCATGGCTGGAGGAGGTGGGGGTCCAAACCCTTGATCATGCGAGGAGTCTGATGCCCAGGCTCTCTCCCAAACAGCCAAGTCACAGCTGAGCTAATGGAAGGCACAGAGAAAAGCGAGGCAGGAAGGATGGTCTCTCGCCGTGAAATTCAAGGACGGAAGTGCATTAATGCAGGGGGTGATTCTCCTGGAGAGCCGGAAGTAACCCTCCAAGGCCTACTGGCTGGACCCCTGCTCAGATGTAAGCCCCAAGGACATCACCAGCCAACAAGACTTTAGGAAACATCGGGGAACTGGGCCGGGATCGAAGAGGGCGGCCGCTGGACACTGGGTTTCTGGCACGGACGCTCAGCTGAGTACGGGGTAAACAGACGCATCTGCTCCCTAGCCCCGGGGAGTCATCCCAGAGGCAGGGGCGCTGCACCCCAACAGCCCCCCTGCCCAGGCCCACGCCGTGCATGTTCAGTAGGAGAAACAGAGCCCATCTTACAATCCTGCCCCAGCCCAGAGCTCCAGTGGGCTGCCTCCTCTCCTGGGCCAGACTGGCCTGACTCTGTGGTTGTCAGAAGATGGAACCTGCAGGGCCCTTCAGCCTCTAACGTGCAAGGGAAAGACCACTCCAAGAACCCGGCCCCAGTGGTCTTCCTGCACTGGTTGCTCTCCTAGGAGCCGAACTGTGGAGCCTCAGGTCATGGCAACTCTTTGGGAGTGAGGGGTGGTGTCTCCCCATTCTATAACAGGAGGAACACAGCAAACAAGCAGAACGCTTTCTAGCAAAAAGAGATCTGTTCTTCAGGACAAGCCAGTGGCACAGGTCTCCTCCCAGAAGTGCAAAAATGTCTGATCTTGGAGAGGACCTTGAGGGGCGGTTTGCGGGGCTGCTCTAGTCTGGTCGTGGCCTGAGGAGCACAAGGCACGCTATGGCTGGGGCCCACATAAGCTGGCGTGTCTCACCTGGATCCACAGCTGCTAGAGTATCCGGGCCACCGCCTCCCCTGGGCTGGGCTCCTAAGCTGCTGGGGGCCACAACCTCTGCCAGGATTGGGAGCAGCACTAGACCCTCCAAATCCTCTCCTGGAGGGGCCAAACCTCAGGCAAAGCTGGGTCAGCACAAAGGCCCAGGGGTCGGGCACGGGCAGGCTGGCCGCTGGCCGCTGAACCTCCCTGAGCAGCTAGGCCTGCTGGAGGTCCCAAGCCGTTGGTTTTAGCTTCCTGAGAGCTCCCTGCAAAGAAGCGGCCCAGGCTGGAAGGGACCTGGCCCAGACATGACCACTACCAGAGAGCCGGCTGCTCAGCCATACGCAGGCTCGGAGTCCGGCAGCGTCCTCGGGAAGGGCGGCCGGCACCCCCGACAGTCAGCCTGCCTGGGACAAAATCAGATCCCGTCCTCTGAGGTGCTGCCACCCTCGGGCCTTGATGAATGCCTTCCATAAACTCCCCAAAGCAAATGCCAAACTTTACAAGATGAGCTTCCAAGAAAGGTCCTTAATGATTTTATGCTGGCTTTTCATCAAGCAGAGCAATGGTCCATTTATAACCACTCTCAATGACATCCAGTGGGCCCTGTCACTGGATGGGTGACCCTGGCTGGAAATGGACCTTGCGCCACCTGTTCCTCTGTTCTCCCCTCTGTTGCCTCGTTTTCCCCAGGCATGGGGTCCAGATTCTTCTTTCAGTCTTCCCCACCTCGCTTAGCAGCAACTCCATCCTTCTGGGAGCTCAAGCCAAAAACCCTGGAGTCACCCTTGAGCTGTCAGCAAAGGCTGCTGGCTCTGCCTGGTCTGGAGCAGATTCCCCGAGAACCGCTGGGCCCCTGGGTTCACCAGGCCTGGCATAAAATTATGCCCAGAACTCACCTGCTTCTCACCTCCAACACTCTGACCCGGGGCCGGCGCCCTGTCACCTGTTGCTCCGTCCTCGGGGCCTCCTCACTGGCACCCCGGCAGCCAGCTCTCCCTGCCACCAGATCAGGTCCCCCTCTGCTCGACCCCCGGCCCCTCTTCTCCGCCACTCGGGCCTCTCCGCGGTTCCTCTCCTGACACCCCCAGCACCCGGGTCTCATTTAACCTCTGTGCCAGGCCGTCAAAGCCACCGTATTCAAAACAGCAAATCATTCCCAGGACGCCCTCTGTTATCTTTCCTTGGTTTTATTTTTTCCCTGGTATTTGCTACCACCAAAAATGCTGCACATTTTATTTATTTTTATCTCCCTGCTTGAGCTTCATAGATAGGTTTTCCTTTGTCCTGTCTCCCTGCTCCTAGGACAGTGCCTGGCACCCCATAAATGTTTATAATCCAACAAACTGGCACAAGCAATCTGGGAACGAGCCAACACTCACCGGCCCGCGGGTGGCCTGCCTGCCAAAGACAGGCCGTGCGTGGGGGCAGGTGTCGGCCCACTCGGCCAAGAGCTGTGAAAGAGTCAAGAGAGTTTCTACTGTACTCCAGGCAAGTGCACTGAATGGGCAAATCAGAGCGCCCTGAAACAGGAGATCGCAAGTGTAATTCCTAGCAAGTTTCTGCCATACCTACTACAGCCAGAAATGATTTTGGAAACTCCTGGTCCTGTAGGGACAGTGAGCCTGGTTCACGCAGATCCCATCAAGCCCGGAGAGATCAGCTCTGGCTCTCTCGGGCCCCCTGAGATGGCCTGGAAGTCCGCCGGCAAGAACGCCCTGCCATTTAACAGCTTTCTGGTAAGGCCGGCCCCCCGTCTGGCCCTGGACCACCTGTGGATGATTGCCACACACGCCACATTGCAACACCAACACATGCCCCTTATCTGCCAACGCAGGGGCTCGGATCTGACTCCTTGATAACCACGGGGCCGTCGGGTTCCCCGGGGCCGGTGACCACATCCACAGGAAGGGAGGCCGCCTGGAAGGGCGCACCGCCTAGGGTGAGGTGGCGGGGTGGGCGGGGGGGTGTCGAGATCTTGCTCTGACATGCACAACTTCGTCCCCAGTCAGGCGGACGCTCCTCGGACCCTGAGCCTCCAAGGGCTGAGTAAGGAACCAGCCCTGTTCCTTCTCTTCCTCAGGAACAGCTGCTCTGTGCTAGGCCGCCCTCCGCCCTGGGGCAGAGCTGGTTCTCCCTCGGTCCTGACTACAGCCTCGAACCTGCCAGGCCTGGGCTCCGGGGACACCTGGGACACTGTCCGTCCCTGCTGGTGACCTCCGCCCACCCCTCCATGCCCCCTTCCCATCTCTACCCCATCTGTCCCCTGTGCCCAGCCCGCCCCTTTGCTCCAGACCTGTCATCTCTGAAGGGCCACAGGGGAATAGTTCTAGAGGCTGCGGCAACCTCTGAAGGCCACAGTCTGGCTCTCAGCTGATGGCTGCTGGGCCTTCTGGCTGGGGCTGACCCTGATCGGGGGGTTGAGGGGTGGGGGTGGGGGTTGAGCCTCCTGCCCCATCTTAGGCAGTCTCTCTCTACTTCAGGGGGCTGAAGCTTCTTCCTTACCTAGAGGTGGCCAGATTCTGCCCTGATTCTGGCATTGGCCGACACGTCATCACAGTTTATGCAATCAACATATTTGTCCTTTTTAATTTTTATAGGGACTTTAAAAGCCAGAACTTCCTGCAGGACCATCGGGCCTTTCTGGTACCCCGTACTGTACAATGGTAACTGCCAGGGTTCGAATCCCAGCTCCACCACCTGCCAAAGGTATGACCTTGACAAGTTACTCAGCCTCCTAGTTCCTCACTTTCCTGGCCTACAGAAGGGACCAAACAGTAGTCCCTGCACTCGGAAGGTGGCCACAAGGACGAAATGGGCCACACCCTCATTCGATCACATACGAGCAAAGGGCACACACTGGGCAGGTGTATGGTCAGCCCTCAGGAAATGCCCATGGTGCTGCCACCACCACGGCTGGTCTCCCCGGGAACCCCGCTCTGCCGGAGCACGGCCATCCCATTGTGTCCCAGGACTCAGGACAATGTCTGCCAAATGCTTGCTTCAAGAGGAGCGGTCGGACTCCGGGAACTTGCCCTGCCCTTCGTGTCTTACGTCCTGGCCCAAGCACTTCTCACCCTCCACTTGTCCCTCCTGGAAACCACCACCTTCCTGTCCCCACGTGTCACTAATGTGTCATTTCTAAGACCCCAGAACTACTGTCTCGGGGTCCTCCCCACTCCTCCACCTGGACGGTGACCCCAGGTTTGTACCCTGTCCCTGGAAGACTTGTCCCAGTGGGTCATAAGACCCACTCACCTCCTGCCCAGGGCCTAAGGGGATCTATGAAGGCCAGCCCTGCATGGACACGTGTACACACACACACGAATTTAGGGCATGAAATACACAAGGCTCTGGCTCCAAGTGCAGCGCCGGGACCCTGGGGATCTCTTTTCCGTCCAGATTCATGGGCCTCCTAAAAGCACAGCCCGAGGGCACAGCCTCTACCATTTTCCACAGGAAATACACTGACTGGGAGGCAGGAGGCAGCAGAGAAACGAGACAACGGACCTCAGCGGGAGCAAAGTTTGGTTGGCGCAGCACGGCCT
The DNA here is from genome assembly GCA_002007465.1 of Ailurus styani. Taxonomy (NCBI): domain Eukaryota; kingdom Metazoa; phylum Chordata; class Mammalia; order Carnivora; family Ailuridae; genus Ailurus; species Ailurus styani. Next base: position 2,279,848 of record LNAC01000324.1, on the reverse strand, counting down.
GCCACTACCAGGCGCCCAAGCAAGACGTGGGGGACTCACTGCCGTCCTTCCCTTCCCCTCACCTTCCCTCCTCCTCACCCCAATGTCTGATCCACCATTGGCTCCTCAGCTCCAGCTCTGAGCTCATCCTCCTCCGCCCCCGTCTCCCAGAGCCCTGCCACCCAGCCTGGCTCACAGCAGCCTCCCCGCTGCCCGCCTGCTGCCACCTCGGTCTGCTCACCACCCAAAGCCATGGCCTCATGTCCCAGCTCCCTCCCCCAGCCACAGAAACCTTGAGGGGCGTCTCACTGAGACCTGGCCCTGCCACCAACTCCTCTCTTACCTGCCGGGCCCCACTGGCTGTGCCCTCTCACCACGCGGCAAGTGCCAGCTGGCTCCTCGCAGCCCTCAGCCTCAGCTCCAGGGTCACGCTGGGCCATGACAGCGCCCCGTTCTTTCCTGCTTGTCTGGCTTCCCCTCTGGAATGTCAGCTATGACTCTGGCTAGCACCCTCGGGCCAGCCCAAGCCCTTCCAAACATGGGCATTGCTGGGTTACCTAGAGAGTCAGCAGAAGGGAAACCAGGACTGATCTCTCCTGGGAACAAAGGCAGTTACCTGCTGAGTTGTGCAAACCGCCGCCCCCCCAACCGAATTCATACGTTCAAGTCCTCACCCCGGTATGGCAGAATGTGACTGTATTGGGAGACGGGGCCTTTAAAGAGGTGACTAAGTTAAACCGAGGTCTTTCATGGGGACCTCATCCAATCTGGCTGGTGTCCCTACAGGAAGAGGAAATTAAGACACAGAGAGGTGCGAGGGGGAAGGCCATGTGAAGACACAAGAAGGCAGCCAAGGAGAGAGGCCTCCGAAGAAATCAAACCTGCTGACACCTTAATCTTGGACTTCCAGCCTCTGGGAGGACGAGACAATAAAGCTCTGTTGTGTGAGCCCCTCCGCCTATGGGACTTTGTTAGGGCAGCCCCAGCAAACTAGACACCTCTGGGCCGGAGGGATGAGAGAGGTCCCCAGAGGGAGGGAGGCGGTGGCCACAAACCACCGGGGTTTGAATCATCCACGACCTGAAAGCTGAACTAGAGTCCCACCAGGGTCAGAGCCAAGACCTCGGAGGAGGCCGGGCAGAGGACAGATATCAGGAGGCCCTCCCTCGAGCCTGTTCCCGCCGCAGCATCACGGCCGGCCAGGAGGGGCCAGGATCTTTGCGGCAGAGAAGTGAGGCAGACCCCAAGCAGCCCACCGCTGGCTGGGGTTCTGGCTCCCCACCCCCACAAGGAAGGGCTGCCAGTCTGAGCCATAACAGACGGCGGCCTCTTGGAGATTCATTTCTTGCCTCTTCAAAGCATTATGGATTGATTGCCAAGTCTCGCCGTAAATCAAAAGAAAGTCACTACTCATTACCTACTTAGAATTCCCTGAGTTCTTCCTGGGAAACCATTTCTCAGCTGTTTGATCTCTGAGCCACCAGCACTATCTCTAGGCATGCCACCCATCACGACAGCCACCAGACACTTTTTTCTTACAGGCTCCTTTCTCAGCACCTAGATGAATTTCCACCTTTCTCCAGTTTCAAGAAGAGCTGCCAAGATAAATGATTCAAAGACTCCAGTTCACGCTGAAAATATATGGACTGTGCACAGCTGGTTCTGAATAACCCCACGCCGGAGGGGAAGGCACCAGCCACGCTCGCGTTGGGCGGGCCACGCTGGCAGCCAGGCCCCAGCCTCGCGAGGACACCAGGACGCTCTCCCGTGTCTGTTCACCGGCGGGACAGTGACACCTCTCCAGCTCCAGCCTGCACCAGCTGCCCATTCCTTGGTCACGTCCCTCCCGCCCCCGAGCAGAATGTTGCCTAGTGCCCCGGGGCTTTGCCAGCTGGCCGGGGGCTAGTAGGAGCACGGAGGTGCCCCATTTTCAAACTGTGCGTCCAGGAGGAACCTCTTTCCCAGTCCTGCTGCTAGCACCACTTTCCCAAGGAGCCCCTGCCCCCAAAAAGGGCTCCTTTACCACCCAAGGCAGCAGGGCCCGGCCGACATCTGCTTCCCCCACCCAAGGTGCCCATCTCCATCGCCAGCAGCCCGGCTCCAGGAAGAGCAGTGAAACCCCACTTCTCCTGCTGGGGTAAACAGCAAGACAAAGTAAAACAGCGAAAACAACATTCAGCCAGGCCCTGACCCTGACAGCCACCAGGTATCTGCTGTGGGGGGGCGGGGTGGTAGGGGAGCGGGGGTGCTAGACAGGCGGGGCCCTCCACCAAGGAGCCCCAGTCACCCCTGGCTGGAGGGTTGGGTACCGTGCACCTGGCCCTTGCCAGGACCCCTGGAAGATCCACCTGAGCGGCCCATGGTGCTGTTACGGCAGGTCACGAAGTGGGAACAGCCCCAGCCCAGGCCCAGACACAGAAGGTCGGCAACTGCCGCTCACGAACAAGGGCATCCAAAGTGCTATCACAAGTGGACCCCGTGCAGCTGGCCAGCGCGTGTGGCACCCTCACAGAGGGCAGCCCCAGGGGAAGGCAGTGCGCAGCAGTGGAAGGGGGCTGGGGAGGGGCCGTGCCATCCCAGCGCTGGCTTTTCTTTCTTTCTTTTTTTTTTTTTTTTAAAGATTTTTTATTTGACAGAGAGAGAGATCACAAGTAGGCAGAGAGGCAGGCAGAGGGGGGGGGGGAAGCAGGCTCCCCAATGAGCAGGGAGCCTGATGCGGGCCTTGATCCCAGGACCCTGAGATCACGACCTGAGCCGAAGGGAGAGGCTTTAACCCACTGAGCCACCCAGGTGCCCAGCGCTGGCTTTTCTAACAGCCCGGCAGAATAAACACGAACGCCGCTGGCCGGGTGGGCGAGCAGCGGCGCCGGAGGCAGGAGAAGCCAGCCTGCATGACCAGGGTCCCAGTCCAGGGCCGCAGCGGTCACCTCACTCCACTCAAAGAAGCAGGGCACAGGAGGAGACCTCGGAGCACGGTGGTGCCAGAGGCCCGGGAGGAACTGGGGTTGCTTCGCGGGGACACCATGCTAGCCCAGCCCCCTGGCCTGAGGCCTGTCACCACCCGCGGCCCTGGCAGCCTGGCTCGCAGACAGCCTCACCTCTCCTGCACCCCCAGTGCCGGACACGGACAGTGAGAGCTACAGGTGAGCAGCAGCTAAGCCGGGCAGAGCTGCCCCAGCCCATCTGACCAGCCACCCCGACCCCGCTCTGTGCTGCTGCAGCTGCGGGGCAGGTGGCCTGCCCTCTAACAGCTGCTGCAGGATGCTCACAGGCTCACGCTGACCGCTCGCACCACCCAGGCTGCACGCCAGACACCAAGGGTGGCTGGGCACAGGGCTGAGGTCTAGGTGGGGGGACTTGTGCGGGACACGGGCCTGGCTCTGCAGAGGCCCAGCACCCAGAGCCTGTGGTTGGGGCCTCTAAGCGGAAAACCCCTCTCTGTGGTTTCATCAAAAACTACCTCCAGGTTTCAAGAGCAGACATGGCTGCTGGCAGATCTGGAAACGGGCTTTCTGAGTTCCTGGATTAAACCCTTCATGACATCTACAGAATTCTGAGTTAGGAGGGGAAAACTCCCAGCCCAGAATAATTGCTCCCGCAGGGAGCATCTTTCTGCACCAGCAAGTAATAGGTCTGGATGAGAATTTTCTAAAGACCGATACCACACCTCGCAGCAAAATCACAACTGTCTGCCTGCTCCGGGGGCCAAACCTGGATGACGGCTCCAACGGGACAGTGGTGCACTGGGCGCTCCGGGGACTCGGAGCGGAGCTCTCGGTCGGAACCGAGCCGGACCACCTCCCCGCCCAGATGGACACTGGCCCCTAGGCCGCACCCCCACCCCTCTTCTTGGCCCCGGGGCTCCTTCGCGGGGTGCAGGCTAAAGAGAAAGACTCTTCCAGGGTGGGGGTGCAGCCCGGGGGCACCTGGCAGGTAAACTGTAAACCAGCAAGGCCGACCAGAAATCTACACATGAAACCTTGCAGGCTTTCTTCTTCCCCACAGCTCTCCCGTTTTTCTTAAAATACGTGACCCTTTGACTATCTTATTTTTCCTTCGTTGGATAGAGACATTGGTATGAGAAATCCTTCTTGACTTGGAAAGCAGCTGCGGCCTGAGAACAATGAATGCAGAGGAGTGACAGAGGAAAGGAGCCACCTGGTGCTGGCGGAGGCGAAAGGGAGTGGTGGGAGCTTGTGGCGTGGGCCGGTAGCCACTCAGCCCCCTGGGCTGCTGCTCCCGGGGAATTCCAGCCCAAGCTAACCAACGATTTCAATTTCCAGGAAAAGCCAGAGAGGTCTCCTGATTTTTCATTATTGACTCAAAACAACCAAAACAAACCAAAAAAGCAGATTGTGTGAGCCAAAGAAAGCTGCCTGTGTACTGGGGATCCAGCCCAGAGGCTACCAGTTTACAAATTCTGGCCTGTGTCTTGCTAGAAGATTCCTCCTGGGGAGTGAGAAGTGGGGACACCTGGAGGTCTCCCCACCGAGACCCTAATCTGACAGAAGCTTCTGGAAGCCCTCAGGAGTGTCAGGCAAATCTCACAGGGGCCCCAGAAGGAAGGCACGCCAGCTAACAGGGTGTGGCCAAAGCCAACTCAGGCCATGGCCCACTGCAGGGAAGACGTCTCCTACTGCCACTAGGAGAAGGCTTAGCATGGCCACACCCCCCGATTTGGCTCACACCCCCTGCTCAGCTCCTCTGGTGGCTCCCCTTGCAACCCAAGCTTTCCTCCCCCTTTCGTCTGGGCCTGAGCGATTTCAACAGCACCCCACATCTGGGGCTAGACAGCTCTCTGTCAGCTGTGCAGAAAGCGCCAGAACAAGCCTCCCTGTGGGAAATGGGGCAGATGGAGTCTGCAGCCTGTGTTTTTACAGGATCCACAAGACAGCACATCTGAAGAGCAAGAGCAGATGGTCATGGATGGAGAACGGGTCAAAATGGGAAGGGGCTCTCCAGACAAAAGCCGTGGTAGCCAGGTTATAAAAGTGCAATGAGTGCTCCGCAGAGCCAGTGTGCAGGGGTTACCATAAAGTCAATGGGAAGAGGGGTCGGAGAACTTTCCCCTGGTGCATAAGTGGGAATTATGAGAGAAAAGAAAAGGGCCAGAGGGGGCGTCCGGGGGACCCGATGTATGCAGAACAGGAATTCAAAAGGAAGGCCCTAAAGTAAAGAAAGGTTTCATTGTTCAGATGAAAGGACCGGATTCTAGTTCATCATGGGAGCTCACAGGGACACCTCCAGGCCTGTCTGCACAGCTTCTGGCCCCCCCCATGGGTCACCCCATTAGCTTCTGTAACTGAGAAGGAAGCCACAGAGAGACTGGGGAGTGACATGATAAATAATAATATCACAGATCTCAGATAACATGACCCAGGAGGATAAATGCTTGCCTCTGGGAGTGACCAGTGAGATAACGGCAGACAGAGGTGTGGCTCTCCCACTTGGGTGTGCAAGCCACTGCTGCCAGCCTGTCCTCCCCACACGGACCAGCTTCGCTGGGGGCCAAGCTGCTCCCGACTCCTCAGAGCTGTTGCTGACATCACTGGACCTGTCTCCTGGATCGAAGTCGACAGGTTATGTCCTCCTTAACCTCCTGTGGTCTGTGTGTGAGGTGTGACAGCTTCTTTGCTCTATCCTTCATTGGCCTAAGTCAGAAGACACCCGATCAAAGTCTCGCCACTTGAACCATGCTCTGTACCCCAACCCCTGCGCTGACTACCGACTGAAGAACTATACACTGCCATGGAGAGCTCACATCTCTCCTCAAGGGGCCCCCAACCCGCTATCAAGGCTGGTGCGATTCGCACTCCCTCGGTACGGCTAAGGCCCGGATTAGCACCAAGAAACGGCACCAATCCTTGGGCAATACTGTCACTCTCAAGAATAAAGACAGACCCCTACACCCGTAAAGGCAAGATAGTCAAAAAGTTCCCTAGAAAGGACAAAGAAGATGATTTGCCTAAGATATCTAGCAGCCATGGAGGGATCGGTTTCATGGAAACAAGATCCATACCAGTTAAACCATCCCTCGAAGAGGAGGCAACAGGAAAACTCTTCTGTGTGGAAGGTCAAAGTACAAGCATTCAAGGGAAGGGAACACGGGGTGCAAAACAGGGGTCTGCACCGGATTCAGCACGACAGTGCTCATTTGTGATGAAAACAACTACAAAATAACACAAATGTTGAAAATAACTGATGGAAAGAGAAGTGAGACAGTAAGAAACTGGAAGGATGGGGGAAGGGGGAAGACAAAGAGTAAAAGCATGCTGAATTCCTCATTTTTCCAAGTGAGGAATCGATATTATTTGACTTGTTCACAGAGGTAGAAACTGTAGGGAAATGCAGGTCCTTTCTTCTTAATTTAAAAGTAATTCTACACCAAAAGTGAGACGTATAGGACAAAGGAAACTTCACCAACTTTCCAGAATGACAGAAAACAATTTAAAAGCCAGAAAGATGGTACAGAAACCTGAAAGCACCAAATGAAGCCGCACACCAGAGAGCAAACATTACAGTCGTTGCGACAGATGCAAATGGCTTTCCTAACATGCAGGGGCCCTATGTTCAGAACACGTAAACTATAGCCAATGAATGGAGTTAAAAGCAAGAAGTAAGCAGAGATACACCAGGAAAATGCAAAGTAAGAAAACATTTAATAGCAAAACCAGGAGCAGATGAAGTCTGATTCAAGGCAAAAAGTATTTGTTAGGTCAAAAGGGGTTCCTACAAGCTGTGAAAAGGTAATTTAATTACAATTAGAAAATATAACAATCCTCAACCTGTAAGCCTCAAACAACTTGGTATGGAAACGAGTAAAACAAAAATCTACTAAGAAGCACTAAGAGGAATTCATAAAACTACCTCTCTTCATCCTAGAGAAAATGTCCAAAAATAAGGGAGGAGGCAGAAGACTGGAATAAGAAGAGAAACCTCATTTAAGGTACATTCAAGTATGTATTCTAAAAATAAAAAATTAAAAATTTCCAATAAATGTTTAATGTTTCACTTTATTCCATAGAATCCTGACAAAAATATTTCTAAAGAGGCCACAGAGAAAAACCTCAAAACTAAGGAAATTAAAATTTATACAGACATTCTCTAACCATGGTGGAAACTAATAACCAAAGTTAACCAAGAAAATTAACCAACCACATCTGTCTGGAAATTAAAAGAAGTGCTCTTAGTTCATTTCTTAGCTCAAACATCCAATCAACCAAAACTTCTTAGGACATGGTAAAGGCAGCGTTCAAGAATATATGAGCCAAAATTCATTTATGACTGCACAAGAAAGGATGAAAAAAAGCTAAGTTTAAACAGAACAAGTTAAAAGATGGTTCAAAACAAGGTCAGGAAGGAGAAAAGAATGAGTAATAAAACTGGGGACCTAGGAGTTAGATCAGCAGTGAAGCTGGTGATTACATTTGGAAGCTGACTGTATGAAAAGACCAACAAATTTGGCTATGGTTCTGGCAAAGCTCCTCCGTATAGAAAGAGCAGACACATGGGCAGGAATAAGAAAGGAAGCACAACTACAGACACAGAGGAGATGGTTTTCAAATTTAAAAGAAAATGACACAGTTCGAATAAGTTCAAAATTCTTGATGAAAAGAAAAACCTTCCCAGAACCAAATTTATATTCTCTGTCAACTATACTTCAACTTTAAAAAATAAAGAAAAGAAAATGATAAAAAAAAAAAAAACACCTTCCAGGAAAACCTACTATATTGACTCTAAGAGGGATAAAGGATAAAGTCAGGCAGAAACAATCCCTTAGGAAAACCTGAAAAGTTATCTGAGAAATTCTCCCCCAAAGAAACAGTAAGTTCTGACAGAATCGTAGGACTTCTTTCCTATGATGTTTAAGGGACAGACAAGCCCCTCTGCTTTCTTTTTTTTTTTTTTTAATTTTTTATTTTAGTTCCAGTATAGATAACATCTGGTGTTATATTAGTTTCGGTTTTCATTCAACGATCCTATAATGACTCAGTGCTCCTGACAAGTGCCCTCCTTAATCCCCATCCCCTAGTTCTCCTGCCCCGCCTTACCTCCTCCCCTCGGTAACTGTCAGTTTGTTCTCTGTAGTTCAGAGTCTGTTTGTCTCTCTCTCTCTCTCTTTTTTTCCCCTTTGCTTGTTTGTTTTGTGTCTTAAATTCCACATAGAAGTGAGATCATATGGTGTTTATCTTTCTCTGGCTGACTTATTTTGCTTTTAGCATTATACTCTCTAGACCCATCATGTTGTTGCAAAGTCCCTCTGCTTTCTAAACTGTTCTAGAAAACGGAGAAATGTGGAGATCTTCTCAAATCACAATCTCAAAAACACTGATCTCAAAATATGGCAAAGAGAGTTAAAAAAAAAATGTGCAGCTCAAGCCCCCGTTTTGAATCTGTATAAAATGCTAGTAAAACAGTAACCACAAAACCATCATGATGCTGCTGCCCGGTCTATACGCTGTCCTCCTAACCATCCTATGAAGTGCTCTTATTATCCTTTCCCCAGATGGGGAAACGGAGGCACAGGAAGTGGCAGAACTGGAACTCAGACGCAGGACACACCAGTCTCGAGAGCCCGCGCTCTAACCACTGCTGTACACTGCCTCCCCATCTCAGGCCTGCGGCGTGTCACGGCAGAGACCCGCCACGATGGACGCCACACCAGCTCCACACCAGGAAGTTTCTGCGTGAAATTCATCTACGGTACACCTAGGGCCCAATCTTGGTGTCTGATGTCACGCTCTGGTAAAAGGAACCAGGGCTCCTTGCAGAAACGGCTCACTCTGGAGCTGGATGGGGAACATACGGAGTGGCCTGGAGCAGCTTGCCGTGCAGTAAAGCAGGATGGCGCTCAAGAAGCAAAATGATGGGGGTGGGTGATGTCCAAGGGACACAGGAGGCAAATGACAGAGCCTCTAATGCCCAAAGTGAGAATGATGTGAGCAAGAAAATCAGTAATACTGGTTTCTAACTCGAAGTATAAAGTAAGCATCTATGGGTCCATGTAGGTATAAGTAAATAAGTGACTGAAGAAATACATGAATGGGGAAGAAGAGATAAATCCCCAAAGCAGCAGAATCATAAATAGTGAATATGAATACCCCCCCACCAAGGGGACAGAGCATAACTCCCCGCTCCTTAGATGTGGGCTGGCCCTGTGACTTCCTTCAAAGAGTATAGTTCGAGAAGTTGGGAAAGAGCAACTTTCCAGTGGAGAAACTTGACAAACTGCCTCAGGGAGGTGATCGAGGTCGACACCAGTGGTGAGGTTCACAGCGTGTACCCCTGAGATGACGGGGTGCGAGCGGCACGCTACCTCTGTGGTCTTCCTCCCAGTGACCATTGACCCCCATCCAAACTCTAAGAAAAACATCGGAAAAACTGAAATGGAAGGACCTTGTACAAAATATCTGACCAGTCTGCCTCCAAACTGTTAAGGTCATCAAAAGTAAGGAAGTCTGAGAAACCGTGACAGCCAAGAGGAACCTAAGGACACAGGACAGCTAAACACAGTGGGGTGTCCTGGGTGGGATCCCAGAACAGAAAGAGAGCATCAGGTAAAAGGTAAGGAAACTGGAATACAGTGTGGACTTCAGATAATAATAATGTGTCAGTGTTGTTCATGAGCTGTGACAAACGTGCCACAGTCACGTTAATGACAGGGGTGGGGGTTGGGGAGGTGGTGGCTAGCTCATATTCCTAGAACTTTTCTGGGATCCAAAATGGTTACAAAATTAGTTGCTCAATGGCCTGAAACACATATGCACAAAAGGCCAAGGGAGATGCCAAAAAGGCACCTGACAGTATTCAACATCCTTTCCTGATAAAATCTCCTGGTAAGCCAGGGACAAAACACTACTTCCTTAAACTGATGATATATATTTATCAGAAGTCAACAGTCAGAATCGGGTTCAATGGTGAAATACCACAGGAAAATCCATAAAGATGCCTGCTGTCATCCCTGCTCCTTACTGGGATTCTCAGGGGGCAAATGCCCAGCATTTGAAAAGGAACTGCCTATGTCCCTTGGCTTTGTCCCCAAAGGCCCTGATTAGGGCTGCAATGACCAGGCTGCATATTTCCAGGAAGCCTTTGCCTCTGATCCTTTGTCCACCCTTCTGGCTGGACACCATGCTGCTTTGTGCCCTAAATGCTTTGTGCCCATTTTCCAGTTACTCTTACAGGCAAAATGAGCCACACTGGCTTTAAGCCTCAGAACCCTACATCCCTTTCAGACACCGGCTCTGCTGAACAGCAGAGAGAGAGCTACTCCGTCATGTCAGGTCATGTGCACAGAGCAGACTGGGGGGCACACGGGATCTGCCCTGCCCAGTGTGCGGTGGTCCAGGAGGAGGTACAGCCTGTTCTCCGCACCGAGGAATCATCTTTCCCAGGTGGCCCTGGCTCTCAGAAAGGGCTCGGCTCACTGAGGTGCGGCCGGCTGGGTGCCGTATTCGTGGGCTGCCTTCCTGAGCGGGGTAGCAAACAGAAGGGGGTTTCCTGACCCCTCTCGTGGTAGGCCACGTGTGGCCTGCCTCCAACAGCCGAGGAAGCGCTGGCAGGAAACCCGCATCAGCCTCACAACGCAAGGCAAAGAGCAGGTTCCGCCACACCCGGACCTGGGGTCTCAGCCACACTGTGGCTTCAACCCTCAAGGTGGCCAGTGGAGAGATGATGTCTCCTACGGAGGGGAAAGGACACTGCCCATGACAGTGACCCGGCCCAAGGAGAAGGCCCATCGCATCCATTCTTCCCCGTGGGGGCTCAGGGTCAGAGGCTGTCTGGACACACACTTGCCCCAAAGGCCCCAAGCAAAACTCTAGCACCTTCATCGGGGAAGGTAAACTGAGGGTGGCCTCACTGGTGCCCAGGCTTGCCTAGGCTGAGAGCACACTAGGTCAGGCCACCCCCAGGTGACTGAAAGCCACACATCTCCAGAACCTCCCGGAAGGAGGAAAATATGGGCATTTGGTGACATCTGTCACCATCCTCTGCATGCCCCATGAGGGGCACGGCAAGAGCCACACAGGGTCATGTCTGACCACCACACCCAGCACACCAGGCAGGGAGAGCCCTGGGCAAGACCCAGAGCTGGGGGGGGGGGCACGCCAGTCCAGGCCCTTCAGTGCTGACAGTGATTATAGGAGGGACGGAAAAAGGGAGTGAATCTGAGAAGGGTTGGTGGTCTTCTCAGACCTGGAAATGTAGCCCCCACAGATGTAATGGAGAAGTCAGTCCCATCATCTGGGGGCAGGGGGGCCTGTGGGATCTGTGGGGGAGCTGGGAGCGAGGGATGAGCTCAGGGGTCAACTGTGTCACGCGAGGCCGAGGGCTGGGGTTGGAGGGGGGAGGACAGGAAAAATAGCTCATCTGCACCAGCGGCCTGTGCTTTCCAGAGCCAATATCACCATGAGGTAGTAGGCTTGTGTTGTGGGGTTTCCTATAAACTCTCCCATCTTCCAAATATCCTCACTAGGCTTAAATTTTTTAATCCTCAAAAAAGATTTTAAAAAATGGCTTTAACAACACAGCAAGGGTTTTGCAACTTGCTCCCTGGAGTGGGTAAATTGAAAGATCAACTACCCGACCCCAAACCCCACAGCTTATGCGGAATGTGTGTGTGTGTGTGTGTGTGTGTGTGTGTGTGAGTGTGGTATGTGGTGGGTGTGTCTCCGAGTGTGTGACATGTGTATATGTGGTGTGCGTAGAGTAGACGTGGGGTATATGTGTGGTGTATCCGGGTGGTGTATGATGCGTGTGCTGTGTGCATGGTATTATGTGACACACGTGCCCATGTGGTGTGTGAGGGTGACGGGGTGTGCATTTAAATGGTCTATGTGTATGTGTGGTATGTGTGTGATGTCAGTGGGCAGCATCTGTGGGGGTGTGTGTGTAGTGTCAGTGGAAAGTGTCTATGTTTGTGGTGTGTGTGGGTATTTGTGTGTAGTATGTGGTGAATCTGTGGGGTATGTGTGTTTGGTATGTCTTCAGCGTAGCTGTGTGTATGTGTACATCTGTGTGTGTGTGTGTGTGTGATATATCTGCAGGGCGCCTAGGTATGTGTGTGTGTGTCTGTGTGTGTGTCAGTGGTATCTGTGTGTCTGTGGTGTGTGTGGGGTGTGTGGTTTCAGTGGGTGATATCTCTGTGTATGTGTGTGTTGTGGTGTCAGAGGACAGTGTGTGTGTGGGGGGGTATGTCTGTGGTGTTTGTGTATGTCAGTAGTATCTGTGTGTGTCTGTGATGTGTGTGGGGTGTGTGGTTTCAGTGGGTGATGTCTCTGTGTATGTGTGTGTTGTGGTGTCAGAGGACAGTGTGTGTGTGTGTGTGTGTGTGTGTGTGTGTCTGAGGTGTGTGTGTACGCGTGTGGTGTCGCCAGACAGCGCGTGTGTGCATGCGCGGACACACAGGGTCAGGCCAGGAGACTGTCCCCTCGGCCCTCGGGCTGCCCCCCCAGCCCCAGCCCTGTCAGCGGGCACACTGCACACCCAGGAGGTGCCTCGCTCCGCGCGGCCAGAGGGCAGGAGAGGCAACAGGCCCCGAGCGCAGCACAGCTGGGTGCGTGCTTTGCTCACGAGGGACCGGAAGAGAACGGGAGGCCGCCGGTGGGGGCCGTGGCCTGGGACAGAACAGCACGGCAAGCCCAGGCCTTGTCGACGGTCTCCGGGCAGGGCTGGGGGTGTAGAAGGACGCGGCCCGGGGAGCGGGACAGCCCTGCCATCCCCCGGCACCCCTCGCAGACCCTCGCCTCGTAAGGCCCTGGCGCCACCCCCACGGAAGTGGTCAGGGCCCCAAGTGCCCCAGTCCCAGCCTGGGAGAAGGACGGCATGATTTCAGTTAAGGTCCCAGGCTGTCACAAGCGTCGTTCTCAATCTCCTGGTGGCAAACGTGAGCCGGGACCTGCTCACACAGCCGGCTGAGCAGCTCTAGCTCAGCGTTTGCAGGTCCTGGAAGCCGCGGCCACGAGCCGGTTACGCGGCTGGCGTGTTAGAACATGAGGCGGCAAAGTGGCCCGCCTGACTGGGCCCGCAGTCAGACGCCGTGCGCGCCCGATTTACGCACACATTAACGTCTTACTGCTTAACACAACCTACTACCTCTCAGTTGCGGAAAATGTGTTCGTTTCCTCTGAAAACCCTACTCACATGCGCAGCACAGAGGAGGAGGGGTCTTAACAAATGCTATCAGCTCTCCTTCTTTCTTTCTTTCTTTTTTTAACATGCCCTCAAGAGTTTATAACAAGCCTTTGATAATAAAACAACAAAAAAACCCCGAGGCTTAGGACTAGGTTTGCCGGCCGGCATCTCTTAAGCTTGAGTCTGAGCACTGCTGCCTTGATGTTGTGCCCTTTTTTTGGAAAAATCGGCCCCATCTCGGCCTCCCGTCCCCGGCTCCCACGCTGCCTCCAGTCCTGACACACCGGAGTCCCTGCTCTTCGTGCCCTGTGTCCCTCTGGGGAGCTGGTGCTGGCCGTGCTCCCGGCAGAACGTTCAGTGGGTTCTAGGGGTGCTCTTTTGACCCCGCGGGTCAGCGGCCTGCAGAGGAGTCTGGCCACCCTGGGCCTTCCCGGGCATCGGTCCAGCCTGCGTGACAAGGGCTACACCCTGCGGGGATACAACACTGGCTCTAGAGGAGATTTTATACTCCCCACCTAGTTAAGAAAAGAATTCTAAAAGTTCACAGTGGCATAGAGGACAGCAAAAAATAGCTCAGGACACGCCCCTCTGTCTCCCATCCATCCAGCCAACCCACCCACACATACTTCTTGACACCAACTGTGGGGCAGACACTGTGCATAAAGGAGACGGGACTTCAAGAACCCTCCAGCCTCCCAAGGACACAGACCACAAAACTGTGTCACGGAGCCACCCGGGCAGTGACAGAGAAACACACCTGTGGGGAGGAGAGCTCAGAAGTCAGCCCCCTGCTCGCCACTACAAAGTGCCCCCACCGGCTTCAGCTGGCACTGGCTGTAGGGAGCGCCCTTGTCGAATCTGGCCAGGGACTCCCCAAGATGTCCCAGGTCCCACTGCCTTTTGGGGGTGACACTGTCTGCCCCCACAGGTCACCCTGCCCACCTGTCCTTCATGAACAGATTCCATCTCTTGTTCTCATCTTCTCTGCCTCAGCTTCTTCCCTAGCGCCGCCTGCAACCCCCAAACCTGCACCCCAGGAAGGTTCCTGCGCTGGGCTCCCAGGGCAAGGCACGGCTTTCCTTGTGTACCTCCTACAGCCAGCCATGGGGGAGGGGAGACAGGGCATACAGTAGGCGCACAACAGTGCACACACCCGGCGCATCCAATCGAGCCAAAGTAATGGCCCTCAGCATCCTCAGGGCAGCCCTGGCGTGAGCTTCAGGCTCCTTTCTCCTGATCCACAGAGGAGGCAGCTGTGGGGCCGAGGGACTGGAGGGTGGAGGGCGCCGAGAGCGGTTCGAAGACAAAGCGGTGATGTCCCCCAGCTCAGCTTAACAAAGGCGCCTTCACACGACAGCCAAACTCCATGCATAAGCTCTGGATCCCAACGCAAACAGACTAGTGCGGACCGGGTATCGACAAGGTTAAGGAATTGCTGTTAATCTGGTTAGACGTGATGATGAAGTGGTGGTTTTGTGAAGAGCAAACCTCCTCCGACTGAGACACCTATTGCTGTCCCACAGCCGAACCGACACGACATCGGGGTTGGTTTTAAATACGATGACAAAACAAGACAAAATGAAAACCCCGGTAGGGACTTCGAGGTTCATTCTCCTGTCCCTTTTTCTTTTTGCAGGGGGTGGTGGCTATTTGAAATTTCTCATTAGAAGAGAAAAAAGACCTCCACGCCCTGGGTGGCAGAGTAGGGGGCTGGCGGAAGTGCTCCGAGGGCCCCTGGCCAGAGCTCACACGCAGGCCCGGCGCGGCGGCAGCGGGCTCGGGCTGGGGACCCGGGGTGGGAGGGCAGCTCCTGCCCCTCCCAGGAGCCAGCTTTGGAGCAAGGCTGCCAGCCGCTGAGGACACAAGGCCACCGGCGTGCAGAGGAAGCAGGGCTCCACTCTGGGGCGAGCTAGCCCTGCTCTAATTTCTGGGTTATTTTTGTTTGAGGCATCAGCCATGGGCCAGTTCAGCTGGGAAGAGATTTGTGGGGCAGTGCCAATTTGAGGGTCCACTGCCCGGCCCACCTGCCAGGTAGCCTCGCAGAACTCCCCCTGTCCCTGATCCAGGCGAGGACCCTGGGACTAGCAGAGCAGCAGACCATGGGAAGGCAGAGGCTGGGACAGCTCTGTGTGCCCGTCCCCATTCTCCTCCAGCGCGACAGAGCTGGGTCCCTGATGAAACTCTGTTCCTGCCCCCTCCCGGGACGCCACAGCAATGAGGGCCCTCAAGGCCATGTTAACCTCTTTCCGCACAGGGTAAGAGGAGAGAAATACAGAGGCCCTCTGCTCCGGACTCCTTCTAGGGTTAGACTTTGAAAAATGCTCTCCCCAAGCCACACAATGGTGAACATCCAGGCCCACTGTGCCCACCGCGGACTCTGACCCTGCGCCCCGTCCTCACCCCACACCGACAATGTGGGCAGGCCAGAAAGGCTGAGAGGGGCACGTGGGGCAGAGCAGGCCCTCAGGGCACCCAGGTGGGTCTGCAAAGTTGGGGGGGGGCAGCACCAAGCTCCTGCAAGGCCAGGTAGGAAGGTGCAGCCCAGGATGGGGTGGCGGTGAAGGTAAAACTCTTTTTTTCTGTACACAGGACACTCTGACACCAAACATGTGGGTTTTCCACACCAAGCAATTTTCCAGTTCTCTGTGGTCACCAGCTGGACACCCTCCAATTTAATTCTGACACTAACTGCCAGAGTGAGCACAGACCTCAAGATTAAGGGCTCAGTACCTACGACGGGCTGGCTATAAACTGGCAGTTTCCACAACCCCTTCCTTGGGTTTGACCATTTGCTAGAATGGCTCACCGAACTCAGGAAAGTGCTTTACTTACTGTTACTCTATCAGAAAGGATACAACTCAGGAAGAGCCAAACAGAAGAGAGGTGCACTGGGCACAGTATGGGGCAGGGGACGAGGAGCCTCTCTGCCCCACCGCCAGCACCCCCACTGCTTGAGGATTCTACGGAGGTTCCCTTCTGGAGGCCCGGCCGAGAAAGTCGGGGTCTGAACGCCACCTCCGTCCGCCCTCCCCTCTCCCTGGAGTTTGAGGCACGGCTGAGAGTTCCACCCCCCTCATCTCGGGGCTGGTTCCTCTAGCACCAGCCCCCACCTTCTAAGAGTCACTCAGGTGCCCGAGAAAGGGGCTTATTGTGACTAGAGACACTTTCACTGAAGGAATTCCAAGGGTTCTAGAAGCTCTGTGCCAGGAACTGGGGGCAGAGGCCAAATATGCATTTCTTATTAAGTCACAGGGGGGGAGAACTGGCAGTCTCTTCAGTGTCCTCTCCTCAGCAGAGCTGCCAGATGGTACTGTCACTGGGGGGAGATGCTAGACGGGGGGTCTCCCAGGCCACTGGGGCAGTTTGGGTCCGACCCCAGGGCTTTCTCAGGCCATGGGCAGCACGTGCTGAGCCCTGGGTCCCAGAGCAGAGTGGAGCTGAGGCGCTGGCCGGGTCACACCCATCGTGGCCAGGCCGCCCCTTAAGTGCCGGGAGTGGAGGGCAGGCAGTGGCTCGCCGTGGGCCTGATTGGAGCCTAACGCCAATGGAGTTCTCCAGAACGCTTTATGAGCCACTTAACCATTCCTCGACCCAGACGTCCAAGCAGAGCCGACCCAACGGCGACATCCACACATAAAAATGGCAGCTGCTTTACCAGCGACCTTCAGAGTCACCACAGCAGCTATTGGGTAAAGTTTCCCGCAAATCGCAGAAACAAAGTCCAAGTGTAGAATGATGGGGCACGACATCATCCCGAAAAGTCATCAGAGACCATTACCATCAAACACTCTGCCCAGAGCCAGGGAGGTGGCCACAGTCGGAAGACAGATGCCCTGTCCCCGGCGCCAAGCCCAGCTCGCGGTCCCCACTCAGCCCCGCAGCGCTCATCCGGTCCTGGCTCAGGCTACGTCGATGACTGTTTTCTACATTTTAATCTTCACCCAGAGAAACACAGCAGCTTACCTCTCCATCTCATATTCTTTCATTCCCACTTTTACGGCCTTCATTACCTAGAGAATGGATATTAAGCAAAGACATTTGTATTAAGGGGATAAGTAACACTGCCTTATAAATACTCTATAGCAGTTTTTCAAAAGAAACTCTAAAAAAAAAAAAAAGAATGGTGTGGGCGCACAGGGGTGCAGATATGTGACAAATTCAAACTTTTTTAAAGCTCCAGGAGCCACACAGTTTATTTAAACCACTCTGGAGCACTTCCATCTGGGAGCCCATGAGCACCCGGCACCAAGCTACGCAGTCGGCTCAGGCGGCGGGCAAGATTTCACCAAGACGTCTGGTGAATACTTAATGCTGGGGAAATGATGCCTAGCCTAAAAGGTTTCCTTTGTTTAGCTGTCATAGAACACACAGATGATGAATTTGTGCAAGAGACTGTGGCCCACAAATGACCCTTGTCTGTCTCCCTGTGATTGTCACTTACACAGGAGCCAGGCTACCCCAATCACCCTGAACGTCCTACAAGAATACACTTCCCTCTCTACTCTTGCTCCTCAGGTAAAGTGGGGAGGTTTGGGAAAGAGCTGCATGAGAAAGGCTATTTTTGGAAAACAGAGGGCAGTAATCACTGTGCTTGAATTACGGGTAAGGATGGGAGATTCTGTAAAAGGAGCTGGAACCTCCCGAACGCCAGGAAGGAGAGCTCCACGCTCCCAGAAGCGGGGGCTTCTTGCTGGGAACTGTCCTGAGGGTGGGTGCCTTCAGGTGAGGGACTGGGGAAGAGCCTCTGCTGTCCCTGCCCTGCCCCCACTGGGGAAGAGAAAAGAGCCGTCACTGTGTCTCTGCCTGAAGTGACACCTGCTGCCTGTTCACATGGCACTCGGGACTGGAGGCGCCGCAGGGCCGTCATGTCAACGAGGCCCACCCGCCCCACTCAGAGCCCTGCTGCTTGCCCACCCCAGCTACAACAGCGCCCCGCTTACCTCCCGGTGGGCCTCACTGGAGATTCTGTTGGTGTAACGCAAAACCTCCAGCTCCATGTCCGTCTTAAAGACTCGGCTTCAGAGAGAAGAACAAAGTGGCAAGTCAGTGATGCCCAGCATGAGGGGCTGTCCGGAACCCCCCCCTCCCACCCAGGGAGACCTTAGGGCCCACTATACCCAGCATGGCCTGGAAAGCAGCAAGGGACCCAGCCAGGCCACCACCAGGGTGTGGGGGTGTGTGGCAGGGTGCTGGAAGCCCAGATCTGCAGCCAGACGTGTCTTGCTTCACCAAGACTCAGTTTCCCCGTCTATAAAATGGGGATAAAATCTACCTGATGAGGCTGTTGGACCCGAATCCAGTGTGCCAACTCCCAGGGCTCTGCCCAGTTGGCTGAAGAGGTCTACCGTTTCCTCCCCACCCCACCCACCTGCCCTTGGGGCAGCCCAGGAATCCTCCCCCACAACAGTCAGGCCCCCTGCAGGATCCAGGGATGGAGGTGGGAACAGTGGGTGGTGCAGCCACTTCCCACTGTGAGTGCAAGAAAGAACGTGGAAAACAGCCAGTCTGCAGAGAGGAGGAGACTAGGAACAGACGAGAGGAGAAGGGGGCTGTGTGGGGCAGGCCAGTGCAACCAAGAGGCCCTGCTCTCCTTCGAGACTCTGCTGTGCCTCCTGAAGCTGGACTCTGGTGGGTCCTGGGGGCCCTCATAATAAATTAATGTTAATTTGCCCAAATGTGGTTAGGTTTCTGGTCTTGGCGATCAACCTCATTGCCAAGTACGACTCAGCTAGAGAAGCTACGTAAATGTTCTTTTCAGCCTCCACTTCAGATAAGCAACTGCAGGCCATTGGCGTTTCAGGAGCAGCCGTGACCAGTCATTAAGAGCCCAGAGTCCTCAGTGCGTGCCCCGTGGCCAGCTCTGCTTCCCTTACACAAGGTGACACGCCTTCACCAATGCTCCCACACGGCCACCTCTCCCTCTCGAGAAGGGAACATGCACGCACACCCTGCAGATCTGCAAAGCCAGAGTGTCTGACGTCGGTGGACCAGTGCCTGCCCCTGGCTCCGTTCACTCTCTCCTCCGCCGCCGTTTGTGTCCTGAAGCCTGACCAAGGCCAAGGGTGGCAGCGAAGGTGCTTCCACCGCCATCAGAGGCAGCGAACCTCGGGGGACTTCACAGAAGCAGCCGGAGCCGGCCGCTGACTCACGCCGTCTCCATGGCGCCATCCAGCTGGGGCAGCCAGCCATCTGTCACGGGGAAGTGACGGAGGCATCTTACAGCACCGTGACGCCCTCCTAAGACTGTAAAACCTTCTGGGGAATGTGGAAAAGATAAACCCTTCAGCCCAGTGAGACTTTTTCCACATGAATGAATAGCCTTTCTTTCCTGAGGAAGCAGACCCTGAAGCCTGACGCTTGGCTCTTTGTCATCAGAACGTGTCTCTGATTCCCCACCAGGGGAATAGGAAGCTGCTTCCCGGGCCCTGGAAGGGAGGGTCCAAAGCCTGGGCAGGACTTGGAGGAGCAGCTCAGCTCCTGAGGTCCAAATCCACTCACAGGATAACCTAGCAGCCCCTGGTGCTCTGCTCGCCACTGCCACCTGCTCAGCCCGGCCGGAGGAACTGGTAACCAGGGAGTGGGTCCCTGTTCTCAAGTGCAGCGACGACCAGAGTGACAACACAGGGGGAACCAGGTCCAGGCTGTGCCCGCCCTCAGTCCTCTGCCCTCTTTTCTGCTTAGATCCCTGGTTCACCCTGCCAACATTTCAGACGCCTAGGCCCTGTGCCCACACAGCCACATGGGCTCGGCCGAACCCCCACGAGGGATGAGGCAGAGTGTGTGCCTGCTGCAAGCATGATCCAGGGCCACAAGGGCCGCAGGAAATCCGCGACTGGGCCATGGCACAGCGGGCTCCCAGGGACCAGCCCCACCGGCGTTGGCACCGTCCCAGTTCTGCCATAAGCCGCATGGGGGCCTGCAGGGCCGGAGGGCTCCTCTCAACTTGATCTCCCTAAGATCTCTCCCCTCCCCGGGCCGCCTCCCCTTCTCGGCAGACGAATGAGCTCATCTCTCATCTCTGTCCCCTCCCCTCCACACTCGCGCTCTCCTCCCCATCCACTTACCAGGGAAGGGGTGGAGCGGACTCAGCACCCCAGCACACACACCTGGGTTCGGGGCCCACATGGCCCCTATTACTGGGAGCTCCATGACCACCCACTTACCTCTTCTTCCTCCTCCTCCTCCTCCTCCAGGGCAAGCTCCATCCCCCACTACTCTGCCGGGCTTCCAGAAGAGAAACCATAACCATCTTTGCTTTGTGAGGGGAGCGAGAGCTGCTTTTATGTTTTATCTCCAACCTCTCGTCCACCTCCTCCCCTCCGCTCCCCTCTTCTCCCTTTGGCCTACCACCACGCCCCAACCTGCCAGGCCCCCCCCCACCAAGGTGTGGGAGAAGGACCCCTGGCTGCCAAGTCCAGAGGCGTTCTGGGACCGCCGAGAGGAAGTATGGGGAGCCCTGACTCGTCGGGCCTCGTCTCCCTTCCCTGCCCCTCTTCCCTGCCCCCGAACCCCAGTCTCCGGCACAGGCCTCTCCGCTGCACCTGTACCTGCACGCCCCCCAGGCTCCTCCGGCTCAGCGTGACCCCAACTCCATCTCACTCCACAGCTCCGCCACAGCCTTGCTGCTTCAAACAGACACCTGCGTCCTCCCAGACACCTCCCTGTCATCTGTCCGTTGCTTCCATAACCAAGTGATGACCAGGAGCTGCAATGTTACCTCTACAGCCTCTCTCAGACCCTCTCTCTCCATCTGGCCCCCACTGCCTCCCGCATGGACAGCTCTCCGGCCCCTTCCTGCCTCCCGCCTCTGTGCTCACTGACAGCACCGGGGATCTTTAGGAAACACAAATGCGACCATGCTTTTCCTTGCTTAAACGCTTTGGGAGTGGGGCGGGGGGCTCTAAATGTCCTCCAGATGGAGCCTTCCCATGCCTGTCTGCACCACCGACCTCCCCCTGCCAACAGCAACTCTTCTGCTCACGCCCCTTCCCCACCAGCTCCCACCTGGACCACACCTTTCTCAAGATGGGGCAGGAGCTCCCCAAAACCCCTTCCCTAGGTTTCTAGGGCAGTCTATAGGAATCCTTGGAGAGCTACCACATGCAGGACTCTCTCTACATTTAATTCTCTTCCCAAAAAAGCCGTGGTCCTGGGGGGCAGTGTTGCTTCACCCCAAGGGTTTGGCCCAAAACGGACACGCAGGAACCAGGGTTAGAAACTACCTGGGCCTTGCACCAAAGCCGGAATACGCCTTCCTTCCAGAAATGAGAGCTCATGGCTCTTTTCAGAGAAGAAAAAGAGGCCTCCTCCACCTCCCGCTGGGGGAGTTTGGCAGAGAGTGTGGGCTGTCGCTCGGCCAGGCCTGCCCTGCGCAGGACAGGGGCACAGCCTGCCCGGGCTCCAACAGCCCAGAGTGCCGCACGGCTAGGAAGAGGCAGCCCCAGGAGCTGAACCCCAGAAGCCCACTGCACGGGCTCTCCCCATGGACCCTCTCTGCAGCGGGAGCAGCCTGGTCTGCAGAGAGGCTGGGAAAAGCAGGCCGTTGGCTTCTCCTCCAAGAAGACTTGGTGCCCAAATCACACTCTCTTCCCATCAGAGACACCAGCACTTCCAACTGTTGATGCTGAGGCCCGCTTTCCTGCCCAAGTTGAATTTGTGGAAGATGACAAACAAGGCCTCTACCCGGTTTACTCAGGACTTATTTTTATAAGTCATGTTAAAAAAAAAACAAAAAACAAACCCGAACCAGGACAAATTATGCCACAAAGGCAGTTCTCCAACAAAACTGGTCTGGCCCAACTGAATCCAAGCTTTAAAGGCCCTGAGAACAGGCTCACCTGATTATCCACGGAGCCCTTGGGGTCTAAGTCTTGCCCAGGTGCCAGGCGTCCAGCCTGGCCCAGTTCTCTCCAGGACACAAGCGCCAGAAAGTTTTTATGATGCCTGTAAAAAATAACAAGACTTCCCAGCATCCTACAGCTTCTCCCTATCTTCAGGAAGGACTGACTGCCCTGAGTCTGATGCAGCTATTTCTATGACTCCTGGACGTGAAAAGATAAAGAAAAAGGGGATTCTGCCACAGTCTAGCCTGTGCTGTCCCGGGCCCTCCAGAGTGAGGGCTGCCTAGTGTCACACTCAGCCACAGCCTTGTTGGGCCCCAGGATGTGTGGGGAGGGGCTAAGAAATGCGATCTGCAAGTCTTCTGTCACCAGGACAGGACCAAGGCCACCTCCTCCGTGAGGCACCAGAGGACGTAGGCTCGGGTCAGGACAACACAGGTGCAGTTAATGGGTTGGACTGAGAACAGCTTGAGCTCTTTGACGAGCAAGAGGAGGTGGCTGACATGTGCAGGCGATGTGGGCCGTCATGTAAGGTCCCCAGGCCCGTGGCCCTGCCCGTGAGCATCGTCGCACCCAGGTGGCCACTCATGTGGGAAGGCAGTGCCCCCGGCAGGGGAGCAGGATGGGAAAGAAGGCTCTTCCACCACACCGGGCCCAGAGTCCCCAGCAACAGGCCAGAAATGACAAAAACTGGACTCGGCTGAGATTTATTTGTGCAATCTGGTTTTTTTCCCCTTCAATATGCATAGGTCTCAAAACTGCCTCTAGGCATTAAACCCAGGATTAAGACATTAATTAGCTGAGGTTTGAATGCTCCACTGATTAAAATAGTAGCAAGAAAGGATGAAGTATATCCGGAATCAGTCTCTAAAGTCATCAAAGTGCCACCGTGATGACCAACACCCATTTGAAGGGACAGGAATTTCATCTCTCCCGGAGATGAATGTGCAGAGGGGATGGTTCTGTGGGAGCTGGCGGGCAGGAAGTCAAGGCCACAGGACCCCATGTCCATTCCTTCCACACCCTACGACCTCGTGCCGCAAAGGATAAAATCCCGGCACAACAGGAGGGACCGAAAGGAAAGAGCTACTTGGAATTACATATCCTCAGGAGGTTCAATCGATAAGTCGTCTCAGAGAAATCGGAGCCATGAAGAAAATGGCAGTTTCGCTCAGCAGCAAGCTAAGCGTGCTTGAGACTTGACGTGGGCCAGGCGGACACGGGCTGCACGCAGGGGAGGCGTGGGCGGGTCCACCTCGGTGTGCCGGCCCGGGGCCCAGCTGTGCCCTCCTCTCTGCCTGATGCGCCCACACACCATCTCCCGCCTCCCGGTGCATGGTCATTCGAGGCCTCACTCTGCCCTAGGACCCCCACTGTCCACTCGGCCTTCTCGTTAACACAGGGTGAAATGCCTATTCCCAAAGAGACAAAGACAGCAACCCGACCAGAATACTTTTCACACACACCCCAAGAATCTAGGTCATCATCTACGTATCTTTTCTAATTCGGGACGTGTTACCCAGGACGCAGGATCCTGCCGTGCCTCTGCCCCTGAACGAGTCACACATCCCCATCTCCCATGCACAGAAAAGGCAGGGAAGTAGAAACAGTTATGTTACCCCGCTGCCTGATTAATACACGCAGGACACCTTCACTCTGTGTAATTAACAGCTCTAAAATCGGCGTGTGACTCAATTTAACACAGTCTCACTTAAAACCCAAGAAGGCACACGGCAACTGCCGACATGCTTGCTCTTCTGGGACGCTCCCCGAGGTACCTCACTGGAATCCGAGGCACGGAGCTATTAGGATGGTACAGAAGTATCTCCCTTTATTTCCTAACCTAACTCCAGATCAATTTAATCATCTGCAGAACAGGAGAGTGGAACCACAGCCTAAATTATGGAAATAAGATGCCTGCTCTCAAGCCTCAACTTTTGACCTCCACGTTTGAACTGCAATACCCAGCACGAGGAGAGAAATTATCAGTTATGATCTCATGTTTCTGGGGAAGAATATGATTATAGAGGAATTTACAGGAAATCAAAAAGGCCCCGCTTGAGCGAATGGGAAACAATAAAGCAGTCACGGAGAGGAAATGAATGACACCCAAAAACACAAGTCAGGAAGCGTCCTTTGTGCTGGGAAAGGCTGCTCCCTGTCTCTATCAGACAGGCCCTGGGGAGGAATCGCAGACCCCCAGCCCAGCAGCTAATGGGGAGCTGGGGTACGTGAGTGGTGGGGGGCGTGGAGGGGGATGAAGCTCAGTTGCACAGCCCCAGGCCCCCACCCTCGCTACACCCTGGCCTCACACAGAGCCAAGCTAGGCCCTCCGTGTCCCGTGGTCAAGAGAGGACTGAGGGCACAGCTGAAAGTCAGGCAAACCCCCACTCCCACCCCTCCAGGGCACCCCTCAGATACACAAGGGGCAGCACAAGATCCTGGGACCACCCGCCCAGGCTCAGCTCCTGGCTTTTTCTCAGGCAAATCCCCTCTCTGTGCCTCAGCTTCCTCATCTGCAGAATGGGGATAATCAGAGCACCTAGCTTAGAACATCAACAAAATACCTCTTTGAATAAGGGGACAAGCTTCAAGGGCTTAGCACAACGCCTTCCACACAAGCAGTCTCAAAAGGCGACAGACAGGGGCGCCTGGGTGACTCAGTCAGTTAAGCATCCGACTCTTGATTTCGGCTCAGGTCATGATCCCAGGGTCATGAGAGTGAGCCCCACATCGGGCTCTGCACTCAGCGGGGCGTCTGAGAGGATTCTCTCTCCCTCTCCCCTTCCCCCCACTCACATGTACACGTTTTCTCTCACTCCCTCTCTCAAATCAGTAAATCTTTTTTTTAAAAAGGCAACAGACATTGTATTAAACTGAGTTAGCACTTGACTTCTGCTGTTATTCAAGCCTTGAGCCATCACCTATCAAGGGGAGCACTTCGGCTTTGCATGTGAGGAAACCAAGACTCAGCTCAAGGCTGAATATGGGTCTCCCTCCAAAGTGCACACACTGAAGCCTAAGCTCCAGTGTGCTGGTATTGAGAGGTGGGGCTTTGGGAGGCAAAGAGGTCATGCGGGCAGAGCTCTTGTGAATGGGACTGGTGACCCTTATAAAAGAGACCCCAGAGAGCTCTCTGCCTCTTCTGTCCTGTGAGGACACTGTGGGAACACGGCTATCTAGGGACCAGGAAGTGGGTTCTCACCAGACACCGAGTATGCCACCACCTTGGTCTTGGATTTCCCAGGTTCTAGAACTGTGAGAAACACATTTCTGTTGTTTAGGAGCCACCTGCCACGGTCATTGTTACGGTGGCCCAAAGGGTCTACGACACTTGGTGAATCTTCACAAACGAGGTATTACCGCATCACCACAGGCAGATGGAACAGGCTCAGAACACTTCGGTGACTTGCCCAGGAGGACAGGCTGGGGTTAGAGTTTGGATGTGCCTGAGTAGAGGGTTTTTCTGTCACCTCAGACAGCCCCTCTCCATGGGGCCTAGACGGAGGGGTAACGAAAGCATTCAGGACACAGGCACCCAAAGATGTGTCAACCAATCATAATTTAATGTCAGAGAAAACTCACTCTCCCGGAAACGAGGGCCCAGCCTGCCATTCCACCCAGAACGCTTCCATCACTTCCTCCAAGAGGGCAGAGGGCACCGTGGATCTCACTCGAGAAGGACTGCGGTCACTACAGAGGCTAGAACCCACGTTATTAAAACACACCCTTGAGGCAGTAAGGACAATGTGACATTTCTAAAATCATTCTACTGCCATCAAATGTCAAATGAGTCTTTTTTGCTGCTGGCTTTGATAAAGTTGGGAGGTGTTCTTATGAACGTGGAATCAATCCACCTTGGAGCCTTGGAAATGTCACTAGAATTCAAGCATGCTTGTTCCAAAGTTAACAAACTAATGACGGCTCCCTCAGGAGATGCTGCAGCGTACAATGCAGCACGGTCTCCAAGTGGCCAGGAGGGAGAGTCATACATGGGCGTAAGTGGGCGCAGGCCCATTCCGGAGCGTCTGGGATTTATTCTTCTGTCAATGGGAGCTGCAGACGGGCCAGGCAGCTGCTACTTTATAAAAACAAGAAAAGGCAGCTGTGTACTGAAAGGACACAGGCCCCGTGCTCAGAACGTGTGTGGCTGCCGAGGAAGCTGGGCCGGCCCACCCGCCAGCACTCCCACGGTCAGTACCAATGCCTGTGACCGCCCTCGGATTTCCACCTCCAGCCCAGCCTCGCTCCCACTGGAACTCGCTTCAGACTGCTCTTCCCAGTCGTCCCCGTCCCGCTGACACACTACCCAGCTGTTCAGGACAAAAAACTGGAGTCACCTTCAGCTCCAGCCTTCCCTCAGGTCACAGCCAGCTCCTCCCAGGGGTGTTCCCTGGCCCACCACTCTGCTCTTAGCTCTGCCACCTGGATCCTGCAGCAGCCTCCTAACTAGCAACCTGTTACCGCTCCTGCCCTACAACTGAGTATCCAGTCTGAGGCTAAAATGACTGCTTGAGTGGGAAGGCCACTTCCAAGGCTGACAGAGGTGATGCCCAACCTGAGAAGGTTTAGCCTGCTGTGACCCAGCGGAAACCGGGTGTGCTGCAGGTACGTACGGGCTGCCGGTATCGGCAAGGAAGGAATGGAGGCAACATAAGAACATGTACAACAGAATGCCAACTTGTCAGGACACAAAAGCAACACAAGGAAAACATGTTTACCTTTCTGGTAAGAGGATTATGTATGATGTTTATTTTCACTCTTTTCATTATCTATGCTAACTGAGCTATGGGAGCATGGCTCATTCATGGCAGGAGTTTTTAAAAGTCTGCTAAATAAAAGATGAGAAAAATTTAACTGACATTCAAGTGACTTGGGCCCTTTTGGAAAATCAGACCAATGGACGGACACACACACACACACACACACACAGAAACAGAGAAGAGAGTTGTTCTGGGGACCTTCTTGTCTGAGGGGCTCTCTGAGATGGAGCAGGTGGCAACAGCAGGGTCTCTCGGTTTTCTGAGCAGAGCACAACAAACAGCCAAATTAGCCACAGGCAATACTCACCACTCCACAATTTCCGGATGAAGAATGGTATTATTGACGTTAAACCTGTAGAGGAAAAACAAATCAAGACTGTTAGTTCAATGGTCTATCATCTCCCTGCAAGAAATACCTCTTTTAAGACGTACCAAGAGAGGGCATGACCCAGAGAGGGCCCCAAACTTTAACTTCATGACCCTCTGGCCCATACAAGGCTTGCTGCTCACTTCCTGAAGTGGACTTGCAGCCAGGCCAAGTGCTCTACATGCAGTCAGAGAACAAGCTACTTGGCTACAAATCACCATCCTCCACTCTCACTAGGCAGACCTAGAAGCCATAGTCTCCTCTGTCAAGTATACCAACATACACACAATAGGAGTCCCAGGAGAAAAGGAGAAAGATAAAGGACGAGAATTTTTTGGGGGGCGGGGGGGAGGCCCCAAACCACCAACTTAATGAAAAACATGAATCTATACATACACAAAGCCCGATAAACTCCATAAAGGATAAATCCCAAAAGACCCACACTCAGACATATAATATAACTGTCAAAAGACAAAGATAAAATCCTGAAAGCAGTAAGAGGAGAAAAAAAAAAGGATGACATACAAGGAATTCTCAGTAAGATTAATGGCTGATTTCTTATCAGAAACCATAAAGGCCAAAAGGCAGTAAGATGAAAGAAAAAAAAAATGTTGTCAACCAGGATTCTATATCCAGCAAAGCTATGATTCAAAAATGAAAGAAAAATTAAAACAGTCCCTGATAGACAAAAATAGAGAATTCATGGCTAGAAGACTTATCCTACTAGAAATCCTAAAGGGTATCTTTCAGACTGTAGTGAAGAACACTAGAGTAAGTTGAATCCACATGAAGAAAAAAAGGGCATCAATAAATGTCATTACGTAGGCAAGCAGAGAGACAGGGTAAATGTATTTTTTTTGGAACTCCTTTTTTCACCTCTCTGACTTAAAAGACAACTGCATAAAGCAATAATTGTAAATCTGTGTTGACCAATGGAACATGTGAAGATGCAATATGTATGCACCAACAGCACAAAAGAGGGGACACCATGGAGCTGTACAGAAGCAAAGTTGTTGTATGATACTGAAATTAAGGTGACATTAAGTGTCACAAGTTTAAGAGGTCATTTGTAATCCCCCAGGTAACAACTAAGAAAATAATTAAAACATACAGAAAAGGAGATGAAAAAGGAATGTACCACAAAAAATTAATACAAAAGAAAGTAATAATGGAGAAGCTGAAGAACAAAAACGACATATGACATATAGAAACTAGTAACAAAATGGCAGAAGGAAGTCATTTCTTATCAGTAATTACTTTAGATATAAATAGATTTGATTCTCCAATTAAAAGGCAAGGACTGGACGAAGGAATTAAAAGACACATGATACAAGTAAATGTTCTAAAATGACACACTTGGGCACCTGGGTGGCCCAGTGGGTTAAGCCTCCGCCTTTGGTTCAGGTCATGATCTCAGGGTCCTGGGATCGAGGCCCGCATCAGGCTCCCCGCTCAGTGGGGGGCCTACTTCCTCCTCTCTCTCTGCCTGCTTCTCTGCCTACTTGCGATCTCTCTCTCTCTCTCTCTCTCTCTCTCTCTGTCAAATAAATAAATAAAATCTTTAAAAATAAAAAAAATAAAACGACACACTGTAGAATCAAAGACAAATAGGTTGAAAATGAAAGGATGAGAAAAGGTGTGCTGTGCGAACAGTAACCAAAAAGGAGCTGGAACAGCTCTATTCACATCAGACAAAATAAGGCTTAAGACAAAAAAAATTTACTAAAAATAAGGACATTTTATAAAAATTAAAAGATCAATTCATGAAGAAGACATAATAATTATAAGCATATATGCACCTAACAACACAGCCCCAAGATACAGGAATCAAAAACTGACAGAGTTGAAGTGGAAATAAATAACTCAACAATATCTGGATACTTAAATACTCTGCTTGCAGTGATGGTTAGAACATCTAGATGGGAGATTGACAAGGAAATAGGAGACTTGAGCAACACTATAAACCAACTAGACCTAACAGACATCTCCAAACTACTCCACCCTACAAGAGAATACCCATTTTCTCAAGTGCACATGGAACATTCTCCAGAACAGATCATATGTTAGGCCATAAAATGACTCCCAATAAACTTAAAAGGACTGAAATCATATTGAGTGTATCCTCCAAGCACAATGTAATGAAATTAGAAATCAGTACCAGAAGAAAAATTCACTAATCTGTGGAAATTAAATTTTAGACTCTTAAATAACCAATAGGTCAGTGAAAAAATCACAAGGGAAATCGAAAATACTCTGAGATGAGTGGAAACAAAAGCACAACATACCAAAACCTACAGAATATGGCTAAAGTAATACTTACAAGGAAGTTAACAGCCAAAAATACTGATGTTAAAAAAGGAAGAAAAGTATCTCAAACCAATGACCTACTCTTCCACCTTAGGAAACTAGAAAAAGAAGCACCTGGGTGGCTCAGTTGGTTTAGCATCAGACTCTTGATTTTGGCTCAGGTCATGACCTCAGGGTCGTGAGATCAAGCCCCACATCAGGCTCTACCCTGAGCGTGGCACCTGCCTGGGATTCTCTATCTCTCTCCCTCTGCCCCTCTCCCTGACACATGTGTGCACTCACTCTCTCTCTCTCTCACAAATATAAATCAAAATCTTTTAAAAAGAAACTAGAAAAATAAGGGGAAATTAAATCCAAAGCAAGCAGAAGGAATAGAATAATAAAGATTTGAGCAAAAATAAGTGAAATAGAGAATAGAAAACAGTAGAAAAAATTCAATGGAATAAAAATTAGTTCTTTGAAAAGATCAACAAAACTGACACTTTTAGACTGACCAAGAAACAAAGAGAAGGCTCAAGTTACTGGCCAGACATAAAAAATTAAAAGGATTATAAGAGAACATAATGAACAATTGTATGGCGATAACTGAGATGAAAAAGAAAAATTCCAGGGTGCCTGGGTGGCTCAGTCAGTTAAGCATCTGCCTTCAGGTCAGGTCATGATCCCAGGGTCCTGGGATAGAGCTCCATGTCTGACTCCCTGCTCAGTGGGGAGTCTGCTTCTCTCGCTTCCTCTGCCCCTCCCCCTGCTTGTGGTCTATTTCTCTGTCTCTCAGAAAAAGAAAAAAAAGAAAGAGAAAAGAAAAAGAAAAATTCCTAAAGACACAAACTACCAAAACTGATCCAAGAAAAAAAAATCCAAATAGACCCATGACAACAAGTAAAGAGACTGGATTAGTAATCAAAACCTTCTCACAAAGAAAATCTCTGGATCAAATGCCTTCATCATGAATACCAAATGTTTAAAAATGAACAATCCTTCTTTAACTCTTACTAAAACTAGAAGAGGAAGGAACACTTTTCAACTCATTCTACAAGCTCGGAATTATCCTGATACCAAAACCAAGACATCACAAGAAAACTACAGGTGGAAATCTCTCATAAACATTGGCACAAAAAAATCTTCAACAAAATACTAACAAACAAAATCCATCAAACATACACCATGACCAAGTGGGATTTATCTCAGGAATGTGGTTACTTCAACAGACAAAAAGAATCAATATAATACACCATATTAACAGAATTTAGAACAAAACCACACAGATGTAGAAAAAGGATCTTACAAAATCCAACAACCTTTCATGATAAAAACTCCCAATGAACTAGGAAGAGAAGGTTTCTCAACCTGATAAAGGTATCTACAAAAAACACACAGCCTACACCATAGTTAATGGTCAAAGATGAAAAGCTTTCCCCTAAGATGAGGAACAAGGCCCTTCCTCTCCACTTCTGTTCCACACTGTACACAAGAAACATTTATCATAGTCATCATACACTGGACGTTTCAACAATCTTCAAAGCACTGAGATATAGAAAATTATCTGTATTCTACTGATTACAGTAGAATTAAACTAGAAATCAG
The DNA here is from genome assembly GCA_002007465.1 of Ailurus styani. Classification (NCBI taxonomy): domain Eukaryota; kingdom Metazoa; phylum Chordata; class Mammalia; order Carnivora; family Ailuridae; genus Ailurus; species Ailurus styani. The sequence continues at coordinate 2,248,874 of LNAC01000324.1, read as the reverse complement.
TAACAGGAGGAAAACTGTAAAATCCCAATTTGTTTGGAAATTAAGCAATAGACTTCTAAAGACTTGCTGTTCAAAAAAAAAAATTAGAAAATAAAAGTGTGAAATGTCAGAATCGGTGAAATGCAGGAAAACAATGCCCAGAGGAAAAGTGATAGCTCTAAATGTATTTAGTGGAAAAGAACACTGAAAACAATGATCTATGGGGCACCTGAGTGGCTCAGATAGTTAAGCATCTGCCTTCAGCTCAGGTCATGATCTCAGGGTCCTAGAATCGAGCCCCACATCAGGCTCCCTGCTCAGCAGGGAGTCTGCTTCTCCCTCTCCTTCTGCCCCTCCTGGTTTGTGCTCTTCTCTCAAATGAATAAATAAAATCTTAAAAAGAAAGAAAGAAAGAAAACAATGATCTAAGCTCCTATCCTCAAGCATGACCCTTTTCTCTCAATAAGCTAGAGAAAAAACAAACCTAAAGAAATTAAAAAGCACAGAAATCAATGAAATAAAAGGCAAACACAAAATGAAGAAAAATCTATAAAGCCAAAAGTTGTTCTTTGATAAAATAAACATAATTGAAAAGGGGACCCCAAGAGACAAAAAGATCAGGTCGGGGCACATCATATGTGACCCAGAGCTCAAGCTGGCAGTGAGAGAGTTGGGGAAGCCAGGCATGGCCCAGCACAAAATGCAGGCCTCGGCAGAGAAGCTAGGGCAAGCCTTCAACCCCCTGGATTCTGAGGCCTGCTCCATCTCAGGTCAGGATATTATACATAGGGCATGCTGGCTTGTGACCAAGAAGGGACTCTCCATGGCCCCCTTACTGATGTTTGAAAACACCTATCTTATGCCGTGGTTGTGCAGCTGACACCCCCACTGTTGGCTGAGCCCACTGAAGAAGGAAGGACAGAGGAGAGAAGTGGGAAGGGGGCATGAAGAGGCTGGGAGGATTTCAGATCTCCAAAGCTTTTGGGACTCCTAATACACAAATAAGACCAACTCAAAGTCACCCGAAATGTTGTAGAATCAAAGCCCTACTTGTGAAATATCAAAGAGACCGCAGGCAGCCAACATGGTTCAGAGTCAAGAACAGAGCAGCAGATGACATAAATCAAGATGACAACACAGACTCTGCCTCCCATTTCCCCAAATGTCACTTTGACGTTAGGAAAAGCAATGGCCTGTCTACTCAGCAGGCAAACACAGCAGTAAAATTTCACTTTACAAAATGTACGTACACATAAAAACATGCTCCTACGGACACATGAACAGCAAAGTGACCCAGCACACAAACACAGATGCAAACACAACAGATATGATGCACACACACCCAGGCAGGCACGTACTTAGGAAGAGGCACAGGCAGACACACACAGATGTATATGCAACACACACACATACACACACGGAGACACACTCAGATAGGCATACGCTTAGACTAATACACAAAGATCCACCCCTAAATATACACACGGGCAGAAACACACAGACTCACGCAAAAGGGTACTCAGATATAAAAAATAGAGAAACACTCAAGACACACACAGGAGAGTCCAAAAGGCATTCCCCACAGTGTTGACAGGGTTTAACTTGGGGTGATAAAAATTCAGATATTCCTTGCTCTTGCCTCTGTCCTAGTCAGCATTTTCTATAATGAACATGTATTCAGTTGGGTAAGAACAACAAATCCACCGATGCCTATGAGGGTGGGGAGCAAGTGTCCTGGTAGCATAGGGTAATTCCCTGGTGGGTTCAGCCTGAGCACGGGTGACAAAGGGTGAGTAGCATGGGCCCAAACGTGCCTGCCCCAGTCCCTGGCCTTCTCCCTGCAGTTTCTAACCCCAGGAAGGAGGTGAGGCCTGCTGGAAAATGTGCCCCTCAAGGGTCCTCCACTGCCCTCCCCTACTAGGGGCTGGGGTGGGTTCCTGTCTCCTCATGGAGATTCCATGGATAATTCCATGGAGAATCCATGGACCATAATGAGAAGCTCAAGTTCACCAACAGTAACTTGATACTCAAGTTAACAGAAACCACACAGCCAAGTGCCCCTACCACAGACCGGCATTTTGTTGTGATCATCAGGTTTTAACAGTCCCTCTATTGCCTGGTTTTAAAAACTCACATGTTGGAGTATTTATATCCCTACATTAGCAATCCCCAAATTCAGCAATTTCATATTTAACTGCTTATTTAAATGGAATTAATTTGTAACCAATTGTCTTCAAATATGCAAGGCAATTTAAGTAAATGCCAAAAGATAAGAAATATGCTTATCCTGAATAACCAGCTGATGTAAAATATCGACCATATTTCTCTCTCAGACAACAACGTGAAACTGAGCCCTCAGCAACTCACTGCCCTGGCCCAGGGCTCCTGGGCCAGTCTGCCTGCTTCGGAGGGAAGTGTCTCCTGCCAGGAAGGTACCCCCATGGGCCACATGGCCCCCGCAGATCGTCTTCTCCTCCATGGTCAGCCTCCCTCTCTCTCTCTCAGGACAATCTGCTCTGAAGTCTACCTCCTAGGACGCTAGCAAAGATTTATCGTGTCTGCCTTTGTTCCCAGTCTACAGGAACCAATTGCTCCAGGCAGCCGTGGGAGGCAGCCCACAGGGAGAGGCCCCACACCCCCCTTACTGCACCCCTACCCTCCACCTCAGCTCCTGCTAGCCCCAGCCATGCCCTCAGCAGGATCTGGCAAGGAACACCTGACCCCAATCTCCAGCCAGAGGCCATGGGGTGTCTGATCCTTCCATGCCTTCTGCGGGAGCTCTCCCTGCTCCAGCGTGGCCACACATGGAGCTGTGGCCTGGGCCGGAGCCCAAACTCAGCACAAAGCCCAGCAAACTGTCCCCTCCTGATTCCATCACCCCAGGAAGAACAGAGACACCCTTCTTGGTGACCCCAGGGGCTCTGGGCCACAGGGAGATCCTGGTGCCTGTCGACCACTCCCACCCCACCCCTCTCCTCTGGTTCCCTCCGCTCCTGGTTCTCCACCGTCCTCACCACTGCGAGCCCAGGCGCACTCCTTGCCATGGGCAGCAAGTGGCCTGCCCCTGATCGGAGGAGGCTGAGAGAGTTCTGAGGTCTCCCAGGACCAAACCCCCAGCCCCACCAAGGTCACAGACCCAGGGGCAGCCAACGCTGATGAGCCACATTTGGAGACAGGGTCACAGGCAACTGTCCACCTGCACAAGCGCCCAGAAGGTCTGAACTGGGTGGACTGGTGAGGCCACTGTTTTATGAGAAGCTCCTTTCTCCCCCCAGGCCAAGGGACAAAGGTGGCCCATCAGCATAAACCTAGAGGCCAAACCTGAACTTGTGCCGCAGCAGGCCAATCAAAACTCCAAGATCTGAGGTGTTTCTGGTGAGTTCGAAAGGGTCAAAACCTAGATTTTCAGGAATAAGATGCTTTACTAGGGCAGTAAGAAGCAACCGGTGATAGACACTGATGGAAAGTAGGACAATAGCAAGCCTCATCTTGCTTAGGAAACAGGCTATTATTATCCACGGCAAACAGCTGGAGACACAGCAGGCAGGTGAATGTGGCTGAGCGGAAGCAGCCCTCAAGGACAATGGCAGAAGCCATGAGGGGACCGAGTCGAGGTGCTGGCAGGCAGGTGAGTGGGAGGCAGGGGACTGAGCAGCACCCAAGAGGCCGTAAACACAGACAGGACTTTCCAGCAGGCAGCTGGAGGCAGAGACTGGGGCCGGAAAGTGTATCTGTGGCATGCAGGGTAGGGCACCCACCAGAGGCTCCTGCCCCACAGAGAACCTGAGGGCCAAGCTACTCGAAGTGTGCCCCAGAGGGAAGGGAGGGAGGACCGCGGGCAGGCCAAGGGACTCCGAAGCAGAGAGACACGTGGGAGGGCCCTCACTGGCAGCGTGTGACCCAAGACGCATGGGTACGGAAACCAACCCCCCAGCACCGGCCTGGGGGGCAGGCTCTCGGCCCAGTGGAGAGGGGCTGCGGAGTACCCCAGAGGCAGCCCCATCTGGACTGGACTACAGATCGGAGACAGCCCAGCCAGGGCCTGGGGAGAACGAGCAAAGTTAAGGCAGTCCCTGGCTCTCCAAAACAGCTTCCAAATGCCGACTGCGCGGGGTGGGGGTTTGGCAGCGCACAGGTTCCTCTGGGCTCTTGGTGGGAGCTGAGGGGTCCCACGGAGCAACAGGGGCCCGAGGCTGAGGTTCACAGCAGGCTTCCTCCCAGGGAAGAGGCCTTAGCTTTCACGGCCCACTGACCGTGATGTCCCTGGAAACTCCCCACGCCTCCTCTCTGGGAAAACCCGGGCAACGGCCAGCAGAGCTCTGCTCTCAGGGTCCCATCCGGAGCTCCCTCCCGTACCTGCCACACCACCTGCCAGACCTGTTCCTGGGGTGCTGGGGAGGCAGTCTCAGCACCAGAAACCTCCTGAGGGGGCAGGCAAAGAACCCGCAACTCACCGACACTGGGAGACTTACAACCAGTGATCCCCAAGTCCACCCGGCCCACTGCACAGATGCGGAGGCCGAGGCTCGGGGAGCAACAGGGCTGGATGGGGATGTGCTTGTGAACAAGTGAACCCCTGTTTCCTGAGCACCAGCCCCATGCCAGGCTCTGGGGGAGAGCAGGAGCCCGTTCCGCCCCCATGGCAAGCCCCAGCAACACCATGATGCGTGGGGAAGCCGAGGCTCAGAGGGCAAGCTCTGTCAAGGTCAAAGCTCTGGTCCGCGAGGTGACCGCGAGGGCTCCCTCCTCCCACTCAGGTCCCTCCCCACAAGGCAGAGACCTAGGGAGGCTGGCAGGGCCGGCCCACGGGAACACAGATGTTGGTACTGGTCGAGGCAGGCAGTGCTGGGGGGCCGGGGGAGCCTGGGCCCAGGACAGGCCACGGCAGGCTGGGCCCACGCCTTCCGCTCCGCTCTGGGCCCGGGGGGAAATGGCAGCTCCATGGCCAGCATTACAAGGAGCGAGCACGTGGCTACTCTGGGGAAATTCCCAAGAGGATGCAGGGATTTGAGCAATGAGAAGCAAACCTGATACTCGCCCCCATCCCATCACTCTTATCATTGGGGGAGTGATACATATTTATGAGCTCATAATCCTTCCTAATCACCCCTACATCACACAGACGCACCAACTCCCTGTGGCTCAGGCTCATACATAATTATAAGGCGCTTCCTTTGTCACCGCCTCGGTCCACCAAAGGACGACAGGACGCAGTGGCGCAGAGTGAGTGCGGTGGGGGAGGAGCTGGGGATGGAGGCCCAGGAGCAAGGCTGGGGGGCCGTCCACACTCAGCAGCCTGGGGGAGCAGGTGCCCCCCGCAAGGGCTCCTCTGCCACAGCCTGGGGCCCCACAGACCCCCCAGGGCCAGTCTGCAGCTGGCTCAGGACACAGCCCAGCTGGCAGGAAGCACTCTCCAGGGGCGTCAGGGTAAGGGGCACGAGGAGGCCAAGGTGCCCCACCTCGGCCCCACGTCTGCCTTCCTGCCCGGAGAGGCCCAGGAGCGGGAGCAAGGTTTGGAGGACCGGCCTGGAGCTAAACGGGGGAGTGAGGGCAGTGAGGGGGTCGCTATCTGAGACGGGGGCAACAGAGGACTCAGGCCGGGAGAAGTCAGTGCCGGGACTGAGAGGAGGGGCTGAGACGAGCAAAGACAGAGCTGAGAGTGGGTCTCTAGAGGGAGAGCAGGCCCCCGCGTGCGCGTGCTCCCCAAGCCCAGGCAGGTCGGCACTTGCATGGTGGAGCTCAACAGAGAAGCAGAAGCCGAAGTGATTTTAGGCAAACTATGTTTCTAAACATTTCCTCAAAATACACGAACCGACTCCTTCTTAGCATCCTCCTGTTCACGTATTTTGCGTCTAGCTTGCAGACAGGGCAAGGCCTGCAGGTGAAGAGGTGAGCGGGGGAGGAGGGAGACCATTCCAGGGGAGCCGGGACTCACTTGCTGATGCCCTCGAAGGAGGCCTCCCGGCAGACACTGCCGCTGTCCGTGTTGACGCCGCGCTGTAGAGACAGAGGGAGCATGAAGGGCAGACTCGGCACATGGGGCCGCCCCACGGGGTCCCCACCGCCTGCAGGCGAGGGCCTGCCTCTTCCACCCAGCCTCAGGACTGGGGAAGAACCTGGAGTCCCCACTCCTGCCCAGCAAACACACCCCTTCCTGCCGTTCAGGAAACTCCCAGCCAAGCCTGCCTCCCCCCTGCACAAAGGCAAGCTGTCCATTCTCTGCCGCAGCTTGAACATGGAAGAGAGGAAAGGGACACACAAACAGCAGCATGAAAGCCTCCTCCATCAGACCAGTTTGCTGAAACCGGCTCAAGCTGTGTAGGCACAGATGAGGCTACGAGACCACTCTCCACCCCCCCACCCCATCTGCTCTCCCAGCCTGGCCCCACCTCCCTCACACGAGTGTGCACACACTCCCCACTGACCGGGCCCCAAAGCACGGTCCAATCCAGCCCTCCCGGAGACGTGGCATGGATCCAGCCCCGGCGTGATGGGCGCTTCTCAGTGACACCACGGAGCTGTGGTACCTCCCTGTCCTTTCCCTGACTGGAAGGAGACCCCAAGTAGAACTCAGGACAGGAGACAAAAGGGACTCAGAGAAAAGCGGGCCATCCTCAGAGAGGCAAGGCGTTCCGAACCGCCCTTCTCCCTCGAGAACGGCAGGCCAGTGCTGAATGATGCCCCCAAAGAAAACACACTGGGCCATCTCCGACCACAATCATCTCACGTAATCTCCTACTCGGCCGTCAAGAACAGCTGAGCGGAAGCGAGACACCATGTGAAGTGCTTTTAAAAAAAAACAACAAAAAAAACCCCAAAGAACTATTTCTGAAAAAGAATCGATGAACAAGGGAGAGCAGGGTCACTTTGGGAGGGAAGAACAGTTGTACACACTCCATATCTGAAACCTCTTCAAGGTCAAGAAAGTGCAAGAATGCAGGCTTCTTCTCTGAACCATTTCACAGCCCAAGGGCCCCCACACCCCTATTTAAGGCACCAGGGCCCCCCGTGCACCCCGACCCCCGCCCCAGGCTGTGGCAGGCCCTTGGTCATTCAGTGTACCCAGTTCTAAATGTGATGCCCAACAGCCCAGCGACCTCACGACCTGGGGCACCTGGGTGGCTCAGTGGGTTAAGCCTCGGCCTTCGGCTCAGGTCATGATCCCAGGGTCCTGGTATTGAGTCCCACATCGGGCTCCTTGCTCGGCGGGGAGGCTGCTTCTCCCTCTGCCTCTACCTGCCACTCTGCCTGCTTGTGCTCTCCATCTCTGACAAATAAATAAAATCTCAAAATAAAATAAAATAAAGTTCTCTTAACAGTGGGGGAGACACGGGGTGGGAGCACATTGATATCCTACATCCACAAACTCCATGACTCAGCCTGACACAAATACGCCCTCCAGCTGGGGTCTTAACCCTCGGAGCAGGCGTGGTGTCTTCCGCCAGGACCCAGCCCATCCCAGGGACACTGGAGGTTGGAGGACGTGGTCCCGGATGTAGTCAGCCGTCCTCAATGAGGTGTCACTACCCATTACCGATGACCATTCCTCCCAATCCTCTGCAGGGGCAGGCAGCTCCCTAAAACCCTTCCCTGTGGTGCCTGGTCCCTGGACACCAGCCACTTACCAAAGTGAGGAGGACAGAGGGGCTCTGTGACGTCAGGACACTGGCAATCTAAAAGGTCAGAAAGAAAATTCCACTTTAGCACAACCGCAAAGACATCTGATGGAGACGATAAGGCCACCATGACTTAATGATGGCAGCTCATGTTTACAGAGCCAGCTGTTAAAACAGGCAGTGATGCTATTGTCCCCATCCTGCAGATGAGGAGACTGAGGCTCGTGGATGCCGGAGGACTTCTGAAAGCCACGTGGCTATCAAGTGGCAGGGATACACACCTACACCAGGCACATCTTCCCACATGCTTCCTGACCACGCATACCCCAGGCTCCACACTGCCAGACCCGCCCAACCCCCCCAACCTCCCCCACAGCACCTCTGTCCATCTGCTTTCTCCTGAAAGACCTGTTCCTACGTCTTAGGCACTGATCGCAACAGCCTCCTGTCCCCAGGGCAGACACCTTCCTCCCTGCCCCCCATTCATCCCCTAGACTGCATGAAGGAAGCTTCCCCCAATCCCACCCTCTGTCCCCCACCCTGCATCCCCACTCTCCATCCCTGCTCCACCTTGACCCACTCAGACCACGCATCCCTGCATTCTGGCTGCTTCCTGTCCCAGCCCCATGAGTGAGTGTGCCATGCAACCTCGTCTCTCCGTGCCTCCGCTCGGGCTCTGACCCCTGCCTGGAATGCCTCCTCCCCCCCATCAACAGTACTCACAAGTGAGGCCCTTTGTTCCCCAGACAGCTACGTTCACTCCCTCACCTCCTGCCCCATTCCCTTGGCAAAGTGCCCACCACGCCGCTGTAGCCATGATATCTATACCCAAGAGCACCAAGCATGCTGGTGGGGGCACCCTCTCCCTCTCCAGGCCCCCATGCCCCAGTCTGCCCTGCAGCTTGGTTACCCAGGCCCCTGCTGGATCTGAGCCCCCCGCTCCCCCCCAAAACTCATTCAAAGCCCTGACACGGGTGGGCGTGAGGATTTGTTGTTTGTTGTTTTAACAGCTTTCCTGAGCTATCCCTGACACGCTCTACAATGCACATATTGAAAGTGCACATTTTGATAAGTTTTGACATATGTAATACATGTTTTTTAATACTGAGAGGCTCCCAGAGAAAACCTGCAACATACTGAAAACTGTAAGAAGATAAAATACACCTACAATCCCATCCCCAGAGACTTTTTATCTCTGCACATGAAAACAGAGATCTGTAATGACATCGGGATCATATGAAGTTACACACTTCACTTGCTTCCTGAGATGAAGCATTCTCCAACCCCGTGCTTTTTACCAGTCACTACGGGCTAGGGCGGGGAACTGCCCAACGAGCCCCCTGATCATGGCCGTGTCACTCCAGACATCATCTCATCTAACCACCAGAAGCTGGGGCTATGCATGTCCAGATTTCACAAATGAGAAAACAGATGGGTTTGATCATTTGCCCAGGTTCACAGCAAAAAACGAGCAGAGGCCAGAGTTGAACGTACGGCTGTACGGCTCTCTTAATGGACACGGCACAGTTCATTCAATCGTGCCTCTACTGGACACTTAAATAACTTCCAGTGATTAACTAGTATAAGTGATGTACTGATGAATATTCTTCTATACAAGTCTATTTCCTTAACATAAATTCCTTTAAAAATGTATTTCCTTAAAAAAAAAAAAAAATGAGACCCAGTGACAGCGCTGGGTAAAAGCCATATGCTTCACTGAGGTTTTTGATGCTGGTGGCCAGGCGATTCTCCAGATGCATGCCAAACGCCCTCCCCCCACGGTGCACAAGGCCTCGCCTCCTCCAACAGTCCTCTCTGACTCCGGAACTGCGGTGAGGATGGCTGAACACACCTCCCTGCCCCGGCCTCTGTGCTGCACACACCAACAGCTCTGCTAAATCCCTGCCACTCCTGCAGACCCTCCTGGAGGAAGGGGTACTCATTAGAAAGAACAAGAGCCGTGTGTCAGGCCCCTGGGCGTGTTGTCACGTCGAGGTCAAGGGTCTCCATTCACGGGCATGGAACGGCTCCGTCAACGGCAGCAAGCAGGTAGCCGGGGACGGCAGGCGCTACGGTCCTTGGAAGATGGGGCCGGATCCCAAACATGTGGTCTGATGGTTCTCCTGGCACTGGCTCGGGACACGCTGGTTAGGAATGATGGAGAAAGCAGGCCGCCTGGTGCACAGACGGACTGAGAGCCGAAACCCCGAGCAGGCGGGGCGTCTGATCGATCAGACTGCCTGCGTGGGCCCCGGTTACCTCTGCGGTTGTCAAACCTCTCCCCGCCTGGCAGCTCGTCCGCCCTCCCACACGGGGGCCCATTAGCGCTACGTTCTCAGCACACTTCGACTCCACGCCTCAGAGAGAAAGGAGACGGGCTGCGCCTGTGTGTCACCCGCTCAAAATGCAGCTCCAGCACACAGGACGGCCCGGCTCTGTCAACACCGGGCCTCGTTTCCTCGGAGCGGTGGCCACTGGGGACCCATCAGCTCTCACAGACCAGCGCTGTTAAATGCCCCTGACATGCCGCGTCCCGCAGCCGGCGTCAATCTCCTGGGCGGCCGCACCTCTCCGGAGGTTGAGGGAGATGGCACAGGCAAAGTGACCAGAGCCTCGTGCACAGGGACAGTCCCCTGAGGATGCCCACGGACCCCTCCTGTGCCCTCATGCTCAGGGCCCCTGCCAGGCCTGCAGGCTACCCTTCCGGGGTGACGGGCCAGACAAAGGGGCAGAGCAGTCCGTCACCAGTGCTGTCAAGAAAGCCTGCACTGCTCTAGGGAGCCGGGCTTCACCCCGAAGACACCCAAGCTCGTGAACTGTGCCAGGAGCCTGGCTGGCACAGGCGGTTAAGCATCTGACTCCTGGTTTCAGCTCGGGTCATGATCTCAGGGTCAAGAGACTGAACCCCACGTCAGGCTCCATGCTCGGTGTGGAGTCTTTTTAAAGTTCCCTCTCCCTCATGCACTCTCTCTTTCTCCAAAGTGAATAAATCGATCTTTAAAAAAATGAACTGTTTCTCATGGCTGTCTGAAACAAGGGTGCAACTTGGTGGCTGGCAATGAGTCTAGAAATCTGAACTTGTTTCTAAAACGTAAATATCAGAAAAGCTCACAAGTGCACAGTTGGCCCCGCACCCGGCCAGCTCCCCTCCCATCACGAATACCAGCCTTGGCGCTATGCCGGAGTACAATGCCTTGAAGCACCTCTCCTGGTTCTCCTGAGCACCCCTTTCTTGGGGGAACCATCATTTGCTCTACCTTCTCAATAATTAGAAGCAGGGTCATCTCTGGGGATGAGAGGAGCTCTTTCAGACACCTGCATTTCATACATGACAGCGAGTGACCAGCTGGGACCTGGGGTGCGGGGCTTCCTGCCTTCTTTCAGAAAAGACAGGTGTGAGGGGCTTCCAGCTGTGATTTGTCATGGAGGGCCGAGGCTGCCCGAGGTCAGTTGGGGGTCTGCACCAAAGAACTGGCCTGGGGAGCCTTTCCCCGATGCAAGGGGCTTCCTATCACCTTCCACAATGGACGAGGCCCCAGGCATCTCAAAGGCCTCCCAGCACAGGTGTCTCCACGCAGCAGTTTACAGTGTCAGGCTCCATTTCGAACCACAGAAAACCAAAGACACGGGAGCCTGGGTTACCCCCTATGTCTGATGGGACAAATGCAGAAGGGGAGGGCCTCTAGGGTACAAAGGTCCTGGGGTTGCCCCCTAACTCTGCTGCTCCCTGGCTAGGGGGCTACAGGCAAGGCCAGTCACCTTGGCCTTGGCCGCCTCCTCTGTAAGCTGTGGACCCACCAAGGGACAGGGCGCAAGGAATGAGGAGCTCTGTCTCAATGTTACTGGAAGCTGCAGGGTCCACCCCAGAGTGAAATACCCAATCAGCTGTCAACAGTGAGCTCCTGTCTCCAGTGAGAACCAGAGCAGTAACAGTCAGGCCAGAACTGATGACCCGTGACAGTGAAGACGATGGGACACAGCACACAGCTCCTGGACCTGAGAGCCTGTCCTGAATTCCTCTGAAGCCTTCATTTCAGATTCTGCTTCGTAAATACAAACTGCAAGTGGCTGCTCTGTGGGGCTGTGATCCCGCACGATTGCCACAGGCTTTCCTGCCCCGATGTTCCAGACCTGCATCCCTGCATCTGGAGGCCAGTTCTCCTCCTCCTCCCCACAAATCACAGAAGGAATGGAGCTGAGGTTCCCCCAGACATGAAAGCAACAATGTCAGACGGTAGCTGGGGAGGCTGTAGCACAGAGATGCTCTGACTCGGTGGGCTGAGTCCTGGGCTGCCCCATCCCAGTTTCTGGGAAGGTCAAGGTCTCCAAGGGCAATAATGTTACGGTGCAGTTTATGGAGGCAGGAGGGATACACCTGCCAAAGGAGACGGTCAGGAACAAAATCAGAACTAAGGATGGAGCAGGTCACTGCTACCTAGTAGCCAGTACTCACTCCCTAGTACTTAGAGATATTAAGGTAAGTGGCAAATAACCTCATCGGGGCACGCGAATAAATGTTCAGACTATTTGAGATCCTGTACCCAAAAAGATCAATACAAAAGGTCACACGTGTATTAACAGACACTTTAGATGCTATGAGTCATCCCCAGTAACTCAGTATTGAAATTCCAGGACAGAAAAGAAAGATCCATCAAAAGCCCCCTCTCTACAACCCAACCAGGCAGCAGATGCTGTAGACGCAGGCGCCCATGGCCTTGGTGGGCGCAAGCTGCACTCCTTCCCCAAGGCCCTTCTGACCAGGCACCGCCCTGCTAGTCACCTTCTGCCGCAGACAGTGTCCTGGCTGCTGAGGTCAGCCCTGGGTCTCAACCAGCTCTGACGCCCACACGCCCTGGGAACCAGGCAGGCAGAATGTGACAGTAATGTCTGGGGGAAGGGCCTTAGAGACAAATATAAAGCAGCAAAAGGCAGACTACAGAGCAGAACACAGCCAGTACCCAGCACGTCCCCCGCAGGTCCCAAGAGCCAGGGTGGGAGGGGCGCCAGTGTGGACCAGAATCGGCAGGGGGTACAGCACACAGGCCTCGGAGCACAGCGAGAGGGGTGGGCACGACATTCTAGGGCAGCAGGACCAGAGCAGGACTGTGTGTGGGGGGGACAATACTGCCACAGGCCTGCCTGGCGCCGGGGGTCCCCGAGCAGGCTGCGCCGGGGCCCTGCCCCAGGGCTGAGACACACTGCTTCCACAATGTGCTGCGGGCCCGGCCGGGATCCCTGCGAACCTGCCGCCCGCGCGGTGTTGTCATTCCCCAACACAGCCTGTGTCCTACCCAGGGGAAGGGGTGGCTGCTTGGCCTCCAGCCGGCGGGCTCCTCAGCTGCTTCCACGCTGACCCCCAGCTCTTAGAACATCCACGTGCGACCTCAGCCTGGCTGGGGACATGTGGCCCGGGAGGGCCCCATCCAGCTGATCCTGCCAGGCCGGGGGTAGGGCTCGAGCAGCAGGCAGCAGTAGGCACTGACCTTTCGGGGCTTATGTCCTACCCAGCACTGACCGGCACATGGCGTGGGGGTTGTGACAGCGCCCAGGGACGGAGCAGTGTTGGGGGTCTTGGGCCCCCAAGGAGACCATGGGGGCACAGAGCTGTGCTCTCCCCTCTGCCCCTGCTCTGTCCCATTAGCCATGGAAGTCAGGGGCAGCCCTTTGTGACTGCCCGGTTCGGGACAGGTGCAAAGCTCCAGAAGGACAGTCATTCAGCTACCCAGGCCACATGACACCGCTGGGCATCCACGCTGGGAAGCAGATTAAAGCCAGGGGACCTCCAACTGCACCCCACCCCACAGGCCTCTCAAAGTCTGGGGCTTCTCTGGCAGCGGCATCTGCAGCCAGCAGGGGCTGTGGGGAGGAGCTCCCGACACGCCAAGGCCCGGCTGAGCTCATGAGATGAGAGCCGCTCTCCCTCTGGGAAGCCCGGCAGCCACAATCCAGGTACCAGAGGCCTCCGGCCACTGAGTCAGGGGCACTGGCCGGGCAGAGGAGGGGCCTCTTCAGGAAGCTTGCGGTACACATGTCCCACCCGCACTGTCCAAACGAGGGCGCTGCTGGGGTGGCTGGGGCCAAGTGGCTACTTCCCACCACAGGCTGCCAGGCTATGGCAGTGGGAGGAAGGGGGTGCCAGCGCAGAGGGGTGAGAGAGGCCTCAGGGGCTCAGAGAGGAGTCAGCTGCTACTGACCTCGTCTGTATACTGGACGTCATCCACAGCATACTTCTCCTTGAAGTACTCCTTGGAGTGGATCCTCAAAGGGAAGCACAAGGAACGCCAGGGTCAGGGTTTGGCCACACTCGGCACAGGCTGCCGTCCCACCCCCAAGCCCAGACCCTAAAGCCCCAGGCCCATCTCTGCCCTGGCAGAGAGCAGGAGTGCCCAACACAGACTCAGACAGCAAAGGGCACCGGGGCACCGGGCCACAGAGTGAATGCTGAACCACACCCGCCTCCCCTGACCTCCCCCAGCCGACCTCCCCCCATCCTCAAAGCCCATGACCTTGGTCACCCGACCTCCTCCAGCAGACCTCTGCCCATCCTCGGAGCCCATGACCCTGGCCACCTGACCTCCCCCAGCTGACCTCCACCCGTCCTTGGAGCCCGTGACCCTGGCCACCCGACCTCCCCCAGCTGACCTCCGCCTGTCCTCAGAGCCCGTGACCCTGGCCACCCGACCTCCCCCAGCTGACCTCCACCCGTCCTTGGAGCCCATGACCCTGGCCACCCGCAGCAAGCATCTGCAGACCACACCTCCCCCTCCACCACCAGTGAGAGCCCACTGGGCCGCCAGCCAGCATACCCTTTGGGGCATGAAATAAGCTACCTCCTGGAAGCTCCCCCATGGAGCCTCTTGAGAGGAAAGTTTTAAAATTAACATTTTAAAGAAGTCAATATCAGTATTACTCACTGTGATGAGAAACATTCAAGCTTACTCATCATCCCTGAAAAATCAGCCATGAGAAGACAGAGACAAAGGGAGGAGGAGGCTGGGCCCCCTCCCAAAGGGTGCCCGGTCATGGTCATGGTCACAGTCCGGCAAGCACTGCCCCACCCCCCCAGCCTCCTGGTCAGTGGCTGAGTTGATGTCACTGCTGGTGACAGAGCTCACACGAGGAGCACTAGCCACACGAGGGGAGGGTGTCACCAGCCAAGTCTAATGACGCACACACGCCATCCTGCACCATCCCACGCCCGGGCACCACATCAGCACGGGGGATATACCCCCAGCCTGCCTGTGATCGCGTGGTGTTCTAGTCACCAAGTGTTAGATCCGAAAGAGGCCTCAGGGGAAAACAGCAGATGGTTTTCAGCCTGTGCTTCCTGGACTCTCAAGGGTGAGCAGATGACAGGGGGGTGAGGGTGCCAAGGACAGGGTGGCTGGGGAGGCCCAGTGGGGACAAGGGAGAGAGCACACTTCCAGACTTGGAGAGGACCACCTCCCAAGAGTGATCTCCCTGTGCCTCTGAGACACCAGTGACCAGCGTCACTGGCCAGGAAAGAGAAGCCCTCTGCCTCCCCTGAGCCCTACACCACCTCCCTGTCCACTCAAGCGTGCACCAGACAGATCGTGGTAAAGGAGCAGGCAGTGTGGACCAGGGGACAGATGCGCGGGCCTTGGGGACTAGCAGGGAGCTCACAGCCACACAGAGAGCACCCTTTTGTCTTCTCTGAAGTGGACACTGGGTGTCAAGCTCTTGCCATTAATTAAATTTGCACAATGCAGTCACATTGGCTTCCATGTCTGACACAGGACTCAAAAGTTAAATGGCCACAGTCTGGCACGGTCATTAGAACAACCTGAAGCAGCTACAGGGCAGCAGGGATGATAAGCCCTCTCCTGGACGCCGCAGGCCCCAGTTCTCTATCTACCACGGACAGCTCACTGACCCTTGGCCACTAAGTGGTGACGCTCTCAGCTCTGCACAAAAGCATCTGCCAGAAGGGTGCAGTGGGGCCATCAGCATCCTTACCACGTCCACTCTCAACTGCAGTCCCAGCTCCAGGAGAGGTACCCTGCATCCTCAGCAGGTCCCCAACCGTCCTCTGGCCCCTCGTCACTTCATCACTTGCAGCGGTGATAGTCGTCCACAGCAAACTCCCAGAAGATTTGGGAAGTGCCAAGGACCTGCTTTGAAGGGATGCTTCCTGCAGGGGGGCGGGGGGGGCACCTCAGCCATCACCCCAGGGCACGTGTGCCTGCCTGCCCTGCCTGGGAGTCTCGTGGGCAGGCCTCTGCGTGGACCTGGACTTGAGACCCAGGAACGTCTCCGTGTACTCAGCCTGAGGTCAAGGTCCTCATAATGTGGAACCAGAGGAGAGGGGAAGAGGGGAGGCAAACATGAGGTAGCTGTGACCTGTGCGTGGCCCTGAGGCTGCACGCTCACCTGTCCATCCCTCGCCTGCCAGCCACAAGCCCTCCACCTGCCACGGGAGCCAAGGAGCAGCCAGGCCCAGCCCACAGGAGAGCCTGCCGCTGTAATCATCTGGGAGGAAGTGAGGGCGGGTGCCAGCCCTGCCACGTGCCCCTTGCTCTTCTCAAAGAGGTCGAAGGACGCAGTTCAGAGCACCTGCTGGGCCACAGGGGCCAAAACCACCCAACTACCTCAGGCCTAGCTCTCAACAGGAATGACCGCTTGATAGAAAGAATCTGAAAAGCTGTGAGCATCTTTTCTGGCATTCTGCATGCCATTCTTTCTGAAAGGGCAGAGATAATTAAGTTTGAATGCTACTTATTTTTCGTGTTTGGGGGCTAATTATAGTGAAAATAATTTAAATGTCACCCGAAGGGATAAGCCAGCCACCAGAGGCTCAGCAGCCATGATCTGGCAGGGATGACCAAAGAAGGGGTGACATGCCCACGAGAGCCATACAGTACTGGCAGGAGAGGTCACCGGGCAGCGACAGACCCACCGAGCACCAGGCTGGTGGCCGCCACGTGGAGGGGCTGCATGCCGCCCTGCCTGGAGTCTGGGGTCCAGCAGGGCAGCTCATGCCAGATCCCACCATATGGGAGACCCAGGTAAAGCCACTGGACCGGGGAAGAGCGGGTCAGAGGGGAAGCCAGCCCCACCCCAGAAATCCTCCCTTCAAAGGGAAGGGACGGCTCTGGCAGGAGAGAGCGGCCCACTCAAAGGCGTCTGTGCCTTCACCACCAGCGTCTGGGCCTGGCACGACTTGGAGGAGGCCCTTCCCAGAACTCAGGGTCAGGGTCAACACAGTGAGTAGCGGCACGCTGTGCGGGGCCTCCTGTGGGAAGGAGACGTTAAAGGAATGCACGTGGTACGGACACCGTGGAGCCCTCGAGAATATGAAATTTCCAAGCACAGGTCCTGCCGGCCAGCTGCCCACCTGTGTGCGGTTAATGAATAAATAAGAGGACCAAATTACAGCAGTCACCATCAATTTCCAGCGGCCAGAGTCTGCCTTCAGCTGCACACAGTGCCACTGCCTCTCATTCTGCTCACGGCACAACACCGCGCTCGCTGCCAAACGGAGGTGGGCAACCGCTTCGAGAACCCGGGGCCTGGTCAGAGCAACGCAGACCTCTCCAAAGCTACTCGGGGACCCAGAGGCCCGCGCCCGTGAGGGAGGGGCCGCGGGGCGGGGGGAGCGCCAGGGCTCCGCAGGCCGTTGGAAGGAGGCCTGTGGTCGGCAGGGCCAGAGCCCCGGGAGAGGTGCCTGGGGGCACCGGCACTGCCCAGCCAGGGAGGCCAGGCTCCTCCGGAACTGCCTGCGGGAGGAGCCAAAGGGACTCCCTCTGCCCTCCTCAGGAAGGCCTGCCCCTTCCTCGGTGCCCTGCGAGCCCTCCCTGCAGACGGAGGGAGCAGGGGAGAGGCCACCGGGCAGGCTGAGGCAGGCTGGGCCCAGGTGGGGGGGAGCGGTGGCTGTGAAAAACCACACACGACATACACAACCCCACTCCACGTGCACATGTACACACCGTGTGCCGTACCATACGCAGCACCTTATCCTGCCCCCCCCCCCCCCCCCCCCACNGAGAAACTCACTCCTGGGCAGTGCCCTCGTTAAGATAAGCACCCTCCTCCCTGCAAAGCCCACGTCAGGCATCCTGTCTCACGTCAGAGCCCACAGTCTCAGCCAGGGACGGGGTACGACACCGTCAAGCTGCAAAGGTTCTAGGAGGGTCCCCCAACTTGGCCCAAAGTCACTCCCCCTCTATGGGCCTGAAGCTGCCCCATACTGAGTTGCAGAGACAATTCCCTGCCTGCTCCAAGGACCCTAGACACCCCAGCAGCCAAAGCCGCCATCGGCTGAGCCTGATTCTGACAAAAATGACGGGAAACACATCCAAAGGCACCAGACTTTTGTAAGCAAAAGATTCCAAATGAAAGCAAACTAGGAGCTACCACACTCCTGTCCCAAAAAAGGCCTGGGGTGAGGACGAGGCTGCTTGGCGTCCGCACCCCTGACAACAGGAGCCTGCCCTTTACGCAGGAAGCGGCGGATCTAGTGATGGGAGTGTTGTTTCCCCAGACGACTTTGGATTGCGGTATCTGCCAGGTGGATTTTCAAAAGCCATCAGATAGAGACTCAAAAGGAAGCTGAGGAGCTGAAGGTCAAATGTTCAGTCTGGTGGGTTTTGATTGCAAAGGCCAGGTAATCCCAACAGCCTCGCTCCCGAGCCCTATTGATCACGACAGTGTCTGGAAACAGCCACACGCAATCAGATCCGCCCACTCCCCAACTCCAGCCCCAGACGACCCAGCCCTTCATTGCCCCGCTGTAACCGAGCCCTCTCTCCCAAAGGCTCGGGACATGGGGACCAGGAGAAGGACACACAGAGCAGAGGAAGGGAAAGGCCCACCGGGTTGGCCGCAGTGGGGAGCCGGGTCTGCAGGAGACGAGGGTCTAGCAGCCGGAAGGGACCGACCTGCTGGTTCCGGCCTGCCCAGCACACAGCCTTTCCAACAGGGAGACCCAGGCTGCAGACCCATCTCTACACTCAAAGGTCACGCAAGCCTCTAGGTCAGCACTAGACCATCAGCTGGCTCAGCCAAGCAGGGCCACACTAAAGGAGAACATTTTTTGGCGAAGATTTATTTATTTTAGAGAGAGAGAGAAAGAGTATGTGTGTGCATGAGCAGGGGGAGGGGGAGAGGGAGAGGGCAGGGGAGAATCTCAAGCAGACTGCCTGCTGAGCATGGAGCTGGATGCAGGGCTCAATCTTACGACCCTGAGATCATGACCTGAGCTGAAACCAGGAGTCAGATGCTCAACCGACTGAGCCACCCAGATGCCCCTGGGGAACAACTTCTAATAGCGGCCCTGAAAACCAGCCATGGCCAAAGCATGGAATATTATTCCCATATTACTGAGGATTACACTTCAGAAGAGCCAACTGTTAACAGCTGTTCCCTGACCAATCAGGTCCTAGGTTTTAAACGTTCCAGTCAAGTGCCATTTGGCTCCCCAGATGGTGGCTGTGGGGAAACATGGTGAGATTTGCTCAGATTTCCCCACCGGACGGTGGAGTCCCCCAGGCAGGGACAGGCCTCTCCGCCCACAGCCCTGGGGGATATGCACCCTTCGGGACAGCCATTCCCCGACCTGATGCAAGACAGACCAGCCGACAGAAGAGGGGATGTGCTCGGAGCCTCCCCCCACCCCCCATCTGCAGACAGAAAGTCCAGTGAGGCCCTGCTCAGACCCTCCCCTCCCCCCCACCCATGCCCACATCTCCCAGTGGAGCCCCTCCGCCCACAGGGCTGGCACTCCCCGAGCCAGCAGGCGGGGCCGTGAGGCAGCTCAGAGGGCAGCCGGGTCAAAACCACGGGCGCTGCCCAGGCGCCAGGGCCCCAGCTATTTCTGGGACGTGCCATTAGCAGGCAGGGTAGAGGCCACAGCTCTGTGATCAGCTCGAATGCAGGAAGGGTTCTGGAAGAAACCTCTTACCAAGACCAGACCTAACACTCTCACCGGGGAACTCCTCACCACAGCTGTACCAGTTACCAGGGCTTTGGGGCAAACCATACTGACATTTTTCACGTTCACAGACTCCGAAGGTCTGCCCTTGGGACAGACCCAGAGAGGACGGTTTATCTCTGCTCCACGAGGTCTGGGACCTCCGGAGGAGGACTCAAAGGCTGGGGTTTGGAGTCATCCACTCTGGTGGGTGGTCTGGCTGTCAGCCAGGCTCCCGCTCCCATCCATGCGGTTCCCCCACATGCGCGAGTGGGGGCTTCCTCACGGTACAGCAGCTGGGTTCAAGGGCAGGTGTCCCATAAGCAAGAACCGGGAGTCAGCCACAGGATGACCCTGCCACATTCACATTATCAAGATAGTCACCAGGTCCCGACCTGGGGGTGCAGGAGGGGGAGCAGCCCACCTCTCCATCGGGAATGGCTACAAATACTGCTGGGGCCATTTTTGGACATTACAAGCTGCCTGTCCCTGGCATCTTTACCACCGCTTTCAGTGTCACAAAGGGAGCCATCCCCACAGTGCCCATCATTATGACGACAGCCCTGGCAGTGCCTCACAAGCAGCCTTGTCGCTGTCCCCCAGATAAGGAGCCAGAGGCCCCAACAGTGACAAGCCCTACTCTGGGAAGGGGCCATGCCCCGCCATCCGGCCAGCTTCCAGCAAGCCTGACCCACATGACCTGCGCAGGCCACACCAACCAACCAGAACCTGTGTCTCTTTAAAGCAGGGAAGTTGTGAGGATTCGACCAGGAACATGATAAAGGTTGACTGTCAGGGCTACCATAGGATGGGGAGACAAGACTTGGGGGAGGTGGGACCACCCTCCCAGGAGCACCCATGTCTTCATGCCTGGACCTGCGGATCTAGCAGGAGGAGGGGTCCTGGAAAAATGCACTGAGGCCGGCCTGCCCAGGTCAAACCTGAGGTCAGTGTCTCTAAAGGTAAAAGACACTGTGGCAAAGTGGCAGGGAGAGCCAGAGGACAGAGCAGACGGCTACCGTGGCCGACCTCCCATTCTGCACCCCCTTCCCACCCCTACCTGGGGGCTGGGTGGTGTGGAGCCTCTGGGGGCTCTCACCGGTCTGGGCTCACCTCGCCCAACGCACCACCCTGTCCCTCGGGAAGAAGGCAGCACAACCTTCCAAGCGTTCACCCTAACCCAGGTGTGGAGGCCGTGGGAGCCTGCTCATTACAGCAGGGACCGTTTAGGCCATCTGCCCCAGGGCCTCGGAGAGGGCCAGGACCCAGGTGCCCAGCCATGCCCTCCAAAGGCCGACTGGCTTGGGCACGCCTACTTCCCATCCTTCCCCAGGGCCAAGCAGGAAAACGCACCCGCCAGGGAAGCACAGCCCACTTCTCCTCTGCTGTCAGTCCCACTTCAAGCCGTCTTCACGGTGAAGCCGACGGCCCACAGCCAGGAGGTCTCAAAGCAGAACTGTTACCAACTTGTGAGCCTGAACCCCTTGCTCCAAGACGACAGAAGAGGCTCCTTTCAGGCCAACAAGGGGGGCTCCAGAGTTTGCACTCAAGGGCTTCTGGGGCAGGCCCTAGCCTGGCCCTCTGCACAGAGCGGCTCTCTGGAGCAGCCCCAGGCCTGCCAGCCCACCTGGTAACGAGTGCTCAGGGACACCAGGCAGCAAGGGCCGAAATTTAGACATCAGCGCAGAAGAATCACTCTCCAAGCAGAAAGGACATGCCGAAGGTGATGAGCATTTAACGGGATCCCCTGAGAGCCTCAAGCACCCACAGTCACGTACGGCTTCTGCCTCGGCACCTCGGAGCAGGCAGGACAGCTCCCGTGAGCGGCAGACACGGCCAAGGGCCCTGGAGCTGGTAGGTGCCAGGGACAATGGGGACGATGCCTCCGAGCAGAGCCCGGCCCCGGGCCCACACTGCTCCCACAGCACAAGCCTAGAGCCCCTGTCCTGTCTCACAGGTGAGCCGACTGAGGCAGGGCCTCCCTCGGAGCCAGAGGCAGGCACACAGCAGGCAACCAGCAACACCGGTGAGGGATGGGCCTCAGAGGAGGGTCCCAGGCTGCCCTCTCTGACCAGAGCCAATCCCCTGACACCCAAGGTGGGGCCACCTGCTGCTGATGCCACGCAGGAGGGATAGCCCACTGGGCCAAAGCCTCCGGCATTTTAACGAAACTGCAAATCCAGACTTTCAAACTGTACCCCCACGCGAACATGACCATGGTCTGTGGCTGCAGCTCTGATGCTCTGCCCCCGAGCAGGCGGTCAATGGACCCGACCACGGACACCGCCCCATCCCCCACTACTCCTTCCCTCCTTGCCACCACGAGCCTCCCCCGCCCTGCCCCCACGGTCAGCAGGCCCAGTTACACGGCCTGCACAGCTCCTTACTTTCCCATCCAGGTGGCATAGCTGGCAGGAAGCCTGGGCACAAACAGGGTCGACTTCCCGGTGCCCACATCGATCGTGCCGTAGCAGCCTGGATCGGTGACGCCAAATGCCCAGTGAAAGAAAGACTCCTGTGACGGGAACAAGGACCTTGGTTACAGGGTCAGCAGGACAAAAACGTGAGGCATAAGGAGAGAGGCGGGGTGTCAGACCACGCAGCCCAGAGTCAGCTCAGGCCCCCTAGATCTCGGAGCCCGCCCCGCAGCCTCACACAGTTCCCCACCTGTGCACTCTGCCTCCCCTGCCCTGTGCCAGCAGCGGGCTGGCCATCACCCCCTTCCGGGATCTGGCACGGGGCAGCCTGGCTGGCTCCTCCCCCCCTGCTCTGAGCCTCCTCTGAGGATGCCGGGTCCATGCACGTGCCCAAGCCCCACCCACAATACCCTCGCTGGCCACACCCCTTAGGCCCCTGGCTGGGCACCCCAGGGCACACTAGGACACGGGTGCCCACAGGCACCACAGGCCAAGCGCAGTCCTACCCATGCCTCTCTGCTGCCCCCATGCCCAAAGGCAGGCAAGATGCCACCTTGACTTAGACACCCAGGCCAGACATCTGCACGGAAAAGGATTCTTCCATTTAGGACTTCTTACTTCCTTCTCCCTCCCCCGGGGCAGCTGATGACTTCAGTGTTTAGCAATAAACACTGAGCTCAAATAATCTTATAAAGGTATGAAGTGGAGGAGGATCTCTTCTAAAATTAACCTTGCATAACAGCAGTAAGGGAGCCAAAGTCTGAATTTAGGAGATCGGTTTTTAAACCACAGAATACGTAAACCTCAGGAAGCATCAAGACTAGTCAGAAAAGACTTATTGAGATCTCCACGTCTCCAGCAACCAGGGGAATGCTGGCTTGCAGCTGCAAGAACGTGGCACAGGGAAACTTTCCAGGGGGAGCCACTTTCAGCAAAATTCACTGCAATTGCTCCCAGCAGCTGTCCTATGACGGGGGGTCTGAGGGGGCGGGGGAACACAGCCCAGCTGGGGAGGCCACGTCTTGCTGCCCCTCCACACTCGGGTCCCCTTCATGTTTCCCTGCCTCCTCCTGGCCTGGATGCCAGAAAGCCATGTTCCCAAGGCTCTGCCTGCCCCCAGGGAGGTTACAGAGTTCCCAGAGTGTCAGGCACCAGCTCTGGGCATGGCAGGGAGAACAGCCCTAGCCTTAGAGTCCAGAGATGGGATTCTAATTAATGTCAACCCCCCCGCCCCCGGCAAGTCAGTTCCTTTCTGAGGCTCGGTTTCACCATCTGTAAAGTGGGTGCAGAGCTGGGATCCATAAGAGTGGAGTCAGCTCAGGGCCTCTCCAGTTTTCTGGGTGAGCCCTTCTGTTGAGGGTCCTTGCTCCTGCTCCTGGAAATTGGGCGATGCCAGCGATTCTCAGGCAAAGCCACCACATCCGGGCTGGCTTCCAGCAGCTAAGCCACCCTCCACCGTGGAGGGGTCTAGAACCTCAAGGCATCCCTGTCTACTTCCGGGGCAAGGACAATGAAGCCCGGCGAGGCTCACGGAGTCAGCAATGGCCAAGCTGGGATGAATGCACGGGCCTCCCACTCCTGCCCAGCACCCCGTTCCCACGCCCCCTCCCAGTCCGCCGCAGCCCACGTCTTTCCTGCTGCAGGGAGAATCTGCCGCCAGAAAGTCAGGCCTCCCCACCGGCACCTCGGCCCAGCCCACCCCCTTACCACTCACTACTGTGGACACCACCCTCCTCTCCCCCTCCAGCCTGCAACTCCCACTCCACCTGCACTTGTCAGAATTCAGCCTGGCCTTCAGGGCCCACACCAAATACCGCCTCTTCCATGAAGCTTTCCTGCCTGCTTGCTCCCCCCAGGAATGTCATTTGCCTGTATTCTGACTAAGAGCTGAGACTGGCTGGCGTCTGCTCAGCCCCATCCACAGCTAGGAGGGCTCTACCCCTCCAGAGTCGGGGCTCCCGGGTGCCCAGGCCTCGGCCCGCCCTCCGAGAGCCTCTCCGGGGTCCCCTCGGGGGAAGAGCGCCCCAAGGCCCACCAGGCCCGACGCTGGGGGAGGGCGGACGGCCCCCCGGAGGCCTGGGGCACAGCCGAAGGCGCGGGAAGGCAGCAGGGCAGGCTCACCTGGCGGAAGAGGAGGCCGGTGTCGGTGCAGTAGCGCTGGGCGTCCTCCCCGCCCTGCAGCAGCACGACGGCGCCCGCCTGCACGGCCGGGTTGCTGCGCAGCCGCTCGCACAGGCGCCGCCTGTTCAGGGCGAAGAGCGCCAGGGGCACCTTCAGGGTCTCATTCCCCAGCCAGAACGAAGGTCTGCAAAGACATCAGCACACGTCGTCACGTGGGGTCCTGTCAGCACCACCGAGCCCATCCACCACCCGTGGCCTGAGGGGACTGGAGGGCCGAGCCTGCTGGGGGGTCCCCCTCATCCAAGCTCAACCTGCTTGGCCCAGAAACAGCCCCTTCCTGGGCCGCCAGGGACCACGGGGCCTCGTAGGCCCTGCGCTCCCCTGCTGTCCCCGAGCCCGGGACCCAGAGTCCCGGAAAGCTGCCTCTGCTTCACCAGCGGGCAGGTGAGGCCCCTGGAGGGAAAGCCTGCAGTGGTCTCAAGGAGCTTACCATCCGTGTAAGAAGGATCTGGGATCTGGCCCAGACAACGTGGGATCCCTGCCCTCGTGCCTACATGACGCCGTCTTCTCTGCAAGTCACAGACCCAGCAGCCCGGGCCAGGACACCCACCTGCCCCAACGCATACACACGGGACACCCAGTACCAGGGCCCGAAGAGAGTCTGTGCTGAGGGGACCAGGGTGAGGCGGACCGGGCAGTGGCAGCCCGAGGAGTGCCGTCCTGGAGGACAGACGTCACTGGAGAGCAGCTGGCGTCCCTCCCCACCCCGCTCCCCTTTATGCTGAAAAAACAGCTCTCCCTCCCAGCACCCACTCCCCAAAGCCCACCCGCTTCTGCACCCCGCACCCCATGCCTATTCCCAGGTTGCTCCAGCATCCTGTTTCCCTCCCAGGATCACTCTTCACCTCCACTGTACGGGAACCTCACCCTCACAATAAATAATGCTTTCCTTGACTGCCACGCCCCTCCAGCAGTTGCTTTCTCACTCCCCTTTGAAGGAAATAGTCTGCAGAGTTGCTCAAGCCCACCCTTCTGGTGAGCCCTCGACCCATGCTCTCCTCAATCCCCACCTCGGGCCTCAGCTCACCCCTCCCCGCACTCTAGCCCCTGCCAGGCCACAGTGACTCCACACTCCCAATCCACGCTGGCTTCCCAGTCCTCGCCCAGCCTCTAGGCACCCAGGACCCTGGGGACCACTCTTTCCACAGTCCCCAACCATGCTCTGGCTCCCTCCCTCCTTAGCTCCTCCTCCGGCTGGGGGACCCCCATCTTCCGCCTGGACAACCACAGGGAGCTCTCCAGGCTCTCCTTGGTCCCATCTTCCCCACCCCCCAGCCTCTTCTGTACCCACCCAGAAGGACCCTTTACCATGCACATCTGTGCAGGCCCACCCCTGCCCACCCCCTCAGCTCGAGTGCACCAGCTTGACAGCTACCAGGCGCTGAGAGGATCTAACCCCCGCTTTGCCTGCAGGGTCATCCCAGCTCTTCCCCAAACACCAAGAATACTCCAGAGGTGCTTGGATGGCTCGTGTTCTCACTTTATCTAGATCTCTGCTGGAATGGCCGCTCTCCCCAGAAGCTTCCTAATACTCCGTCCAAGCCTTATCCCCTATTCTCTGCATTCCTCTCTAGAGCACACAGCACTGCCTAACCTCATTTATTTACCTTCTCCTGGTCTCCACAGGTAAAATGCAAGCCCTAGGTGGGCAGGAACCTCGCCTCCTGTCAGGCAGGCCCCGGGCTCTCCAGCAGGGCCAGAGGTGGGACGGCAGCAGGTGCACACGCAGGCCCCGGAGGGCAGGCACGGCCCTGGTTCAAGTGAGAGGGCTCTGCCAGGGACCACATGAAAGCCAGCCAGATGGCACCTCCCGCCTGCACCTGGCATGGGCCCCTCAGAGGCAGGGACATGCGAGCAGGTGACACCTCCTGCACACCTTGGCTCCAATGCCACCTTCTCAAGACGGTTTTCCCTGGCCTTCCTCTTTCAATTTAAAGCTCTTTCCCCTACCTGCTACCCGGCCCCCCGCCGCCGCTTAGCACTGTGCCCTCCAGATCCACTCTCCCTGCCCTGCCCAGGCACCCCAGCATTTCAATAAGGCTCCAGGTGGATTTAGCCACTGGGAGGCAGGGCAGGAGACCAGAGGGTGGAGGGAGGACAGGGAATCCATTCCCTGCTCCCTCCCTGGTGGAACCTAGAACCTGACGGCTGGTGGGCCCTCCCCACAGGGCCACGGCTCCCTGACCTCCCTCCTCCCAGCACTGCCTTCACGGGCTCCTGGCCAGCTTCCTGCCTCTTCTCTCCTAGGTCCCCCGAACCTGCCCACAGGACTGTAAACTGACCCTGCGTTAAACTCCCATCACCCCTTCAAGTGAGGCTCTGCCAGGTCCCTGGGTCAAGTGACACGAACAACTTCTAACGGAAAGGCAGCCTGTGTTCACTGCTTCTCACTGCGGGGTGGGGGGGGGGTGCTGCCTCCACACGCAAGAACGTCCATCCCACGGACACAGATCTGGGTCTGCTCCGGTCACTGCTGCCCCAGTGCCTAGCACTCTGCTGTACTAGATAAATATCTGCTGAGCGAACAACAGTCACAGTGTGGGGTCACCCACACAGCTGTGCAGACCAGAAATTGCCACATCAGCTCCAGTGCAGCAGGAAGCTGAACCCCAGGGCTGAGCCTGGCCAGAAAGGGCGGAGGGCTCACGCGCACCCCACATATGTCCGCAGGACCAGAACGGCCAGCTCCCTGGGCATGGGCTGCGGCTCACCCTCCCAGAGAGGCTGGTCACAGGCCAGCACTTCCTCGAGGCCGGACCGCTTTTCTGCTGCGCTCAGCCCCCAGGATCAAAGGGCAGAGGTGGCAGCTCATAAACATGCCTGCGTCCCAGCTGGCCATGTGGACAGGAACCGAAAGTGCAGCCCCCAGCATCCCCGTGGCTTTCCCCTCACTCAGCAAAGCCCGTGGAGGGGGTGGCCCGGGGGGAACCTCATTGCCACACACTCCCCGGGGCCAGAGAGGAGCCCTCGCCAAGGCACTAGGTGCCAAAGGTGCCAGCCACACGCAGACTCTGCAGCACAACTGGCTGCAAGTGCCCGATTCCAGCCCGCACCCTCCCCCTGGCTCTCCCCCCTCGTCCCCCGCCACTCCTTGCCCCGCTCCCTGGCCCTCTCTCAAACACACTAGACACCAACTTCCCCTGGCCTGACACCATGCCCCCACCAGGAAGGCTCTCAGAAGGGCTGGGCTTCCTCTTGTCCAGAACCTTCTGAGAGGCCTCCATGCCTCGGTGCACCTGGACGGCAACCTTCTGGCCCAAGGGCTAAGCAGCCCAGGTCAAGACAGGAAACTTGCTAAGAATCCTCTCTGGGAGTGTCAGCCACTACTGTGAAGAAAATCTGCAATACTTCCCAGGCCCCCTGGGACTCAGCCACAGCACAGAAGGCCAGGCCTGGCAGGCCGATGAGCCGTGGTCACTCCTTACGGCAGGGCACCGCCAGAATCAAGGTTCATAGAGACGTGCCCTTTGATTTCTCCTGGTGTAAACCAAACCCCGTGAGAGAAGATCAGGCCCAGAGCCAGTGCAGGTGATTTCCCACAAGCTCAGCAAAAGCAGCACCAATAAAAGACCTCCACCTGCTTTCCGCTGGGCTCACTGACATCCGGAATGTAGAAGGCAAAAGCCAGGTCATCCCCAAGTGCCGGTGTAAATAAGGCAATGGCCGAGGAACACAGCAGGGGCCGGCAGACTGGCTCTGGGGCCCAGGGAGACCCAGAGCATGAGCTCCAGCCCGCCCATCCCCACCCCTGGCCCAGGCCAGGCCAGCCCTACCAACCGCCAGGGGCCCAGGCAGTAGCCAGTGACCAGGAGAGGGGCCGGCCTCAGGGAAAGTTGCTGCTGCCCCTTGCAATCCATCCCTGTCCCGGCCAAACCAGGGCTGAGCACCCCCTCCTCGCCTCGTGGCCACATGCATGGCTTGCACCCAAAGCCCATGGGGATTCACACATAGAACTGAGGGACTCCATCTACTTGGATGGAAAAAAATGGTATCTCTATGGGCTTGAACCTCTCATCCCAATTCGCATTTTCTTCAATTATTAATGTCAGCAACTAAGCACTGCAGTATCAGCAATGTATGAAACTGTCACCAACAGATGTCACAGGCATTTTCCTATCACGTTACTGACGTCACGGTAGCTCAAAATGTCACTCTTGTTCACCACCGCTTCAAAATTAAGGAGGTTATTAGGCCTGCTGCTTTTGCTATTTAATGGGTTAACAAAGAAGCATCTATCACCACACTGTAAATTTACTAACGCTGTGATACTGTATTTTAATACCATTGGTTTTCCTTGTAATCCTCTGTGTTTTATCTTACGCATTTAAAAACATCATGTTGAGACGGGGGCACAGGCCTCCTGATACACATGAGGTCCCTGCACTAGAATGTGATGCCACTCCCAGATGGGGCCCCGCTGCTAAGCTCCCAGCAAGAAAGGCCAGCCAAGGACCTCCTGCTTCCTCAGCCTCCAGGTTGGGCCAGGCACTGAGCCCACTAGCTGACTGTCAGCAAGGGCAACCCACTCACCCTGGCTGGAAGGGTCGGGTGGCTAAGCACACACAGAGACAGAGAGAAAGAGAGCCATATGGAGCCAAGCCTGGAAAGGGGCCAGAGAAGGCAAAGGGGCACTCAGCGGCCAGCCTGCCACCCACAGAACCACCCTTACCCATCCACCAGGGTCAGCCTGACACCTCTTCCCCAGGAGCACAAGGTTCACATCAGTGGGGTTCACAGGGTGGGGACAGGCTCTGATCCTGAACTTGACTCCTCAGGTTACTTTCTCTCCTGAAAACCGCTGACTCTAGTATGATCTATGATCTAACAGGTTCACACCCAGGGCAGCCCACCTGCATTTCCTTGCTGGCAAAGGCCCTCTGGGCAGCAGAGCCATTCAGTTAAAAAAATTAAAGGAGTTTCTTCATCCTACACAGAATTCTGTCCCCCTCCCGACCCATGTCTCCTTTCCTCAATCACTGGGAGTCTCCTTGCAAAGCAGGACAGCGCACTGGAGTAATTTGGAGTAAATCCCCGTTTTTCCTTAGGCACCATGTCACCCAGCACCAATCACAGGGTGGCCACAGGGCCCTGGAGGCACGAACTGAACTGGTCCCTGGGCTCCAAGGACGCCAGCAGAGGCAGGAAGGGAACCAACCTCTCAACCACGACTGGCAGGTGTGCTGACATGGAAAAGCATCCTGCCAGTGGAAAAAACTGGGATTCTCTGGAGGTCTGAGCAGGAAGCTTGTACTGGAAGTCAGGAGCGCAGGGGGTCAGGAAAGGTTTCTAGGTGGAGGAATCATCATCTCTACTGGGCCTGCAAGTACGTGCAAAGTTACATCAGAGGCCAAGGGTACTCCACGGCCAGCACGTCAGTGGGCACAGCAAAGAAGAGAAAAAGCCATGTGGCAGGTCTGACTGCAGTGGAGAAGTCTCAACTCTGACCACGGAAAGCTCAGGCACGGCTCAAAGAGAAGGTAGGGCTCCCTCCCAACAAGTGCCATAGGATGAGGGGTAGAAGGGTGGGGGAGGACTTCAGAGCAGACCCTCTGGGGGCTATGTGACCCTCTGTCTCACACTGGAAGTTCCTGCCCAAGCTGGCAGGACAGAGCAGGATCAACCCTGAAACACTCCCCAGGGGAGCTTCCCGGTGCATCTGGAGCTTCCAGTTGAATCTGAGATACTAGTTAAGTTCTCCCACTGCTCCCCAAATCACATGGAGCACACTCTAGTCACCTGAGACCTTCATAGCCTCCCTGGGCCTGGGCTCTGGCAGGACTCTACAAGGCACCCAAATCCGACTCCCAGGGGAGGTCACAGCGCTGACTTGATAGCATAGCGCCTCATTACGCCTGACAACTCTGATCTATCCCCGTGTGCAGATGGGGACAGAACTTTCCTGGAAAAACACTCAAAACCTCCCCCCCTTAAGAAACATGCTAGGGCTTGACCTCAGATTCAAAGTGTCCATCAGGGCAGCCCTCTACTAGCTTGGGATGTCCCTTGCCAAGGAGGCCTTGTCAAGTTCTGGAAGCTACCTGCACTTCCAATAGTGCACCTCTCCAAGAATTCTGTCATTCTGTGTCTCCTCCTCTTGCCTCCCCCCATGGCCCAGAGGATCAGCTTTGCTGGAAGAACCCCCCTTGCAGGACTTGTCCAGGTCCAGGCTCACCCCAATCCAAACAAGGAGCCTGGCTCTGTGCCTTCAGGAGAGCAAGAGGCCAGTATGGAGCCCAGAACTCAAATGAAGCCCCTGAAACTCTCTGTGACCACCTGGTCGGCCCAAGTACAAAGACAACAGACCTGTATCTGAGCACTGGCCTATACCTCTTGCTCACTCTGCTCTTTCAGACAGGGTTATAGGCTGGGTTCAAGGATCTGACCCTGGGTTCCTTAACACTCATCTGGGAGTTCCCATACACAGTTCTCTGCCTGAGGGGTACCCAAGGACTGCCATACATGTCATCCAGGAATTGAAGCCTACCCACACTCTCCCCTGAGCTCAGAACCCAGGCCCCTCCATGGCACACACCAAGACCAGAGGCAGACAGGTGGATGGCACGTGCCGTGTGTCCATCTGCCCCAGTGGCCTGTGAGGACCTAAGGGTAGGCCCAGTACTGTCCCTGGAATACAGCAGGTGCCCACTAAAGGTTTGACTTGTATGTCCTAAGCTCTCTCAACCCTGGGGGCCACGTGAGGAGCCATTTTCTGTTGCCATTCTCCCCACCTCCCAAAAAGAGAAATGCAGTCAGCCCACTGGTTCCACCATTCTGATCTCAGTTCCTAGCATGGGATCTGGGGCAGTGCCCCATCTCTACCACTTCCCTGCCTAGCCCCCAGCACCACCAGGCCCATCACTGGGCCTCCCCTTGAACTCACGCACAACCCAGGGGAACAACTGGTTAAAGAGCACATCTGATCAGATTAAACCCCGTGGCTGGCTCGGGCCCTGCAGGACAAAGTCTGGAGAAGCCAACCGGGCCACCACACCCTCCAGCAGAAGGATGCACCCCACTCTCCCCCATCCCCAACACAGTCTTAACCTCGCAACCTTTGTCACTCACCCTTTGCTCAGATGTTCCCTCCTCTGGGGCACTTTCCCCAATGCTTCGGTGAACCCATCTGTCCACACTTCCTGCCACCAGGACCATTTCACCCATTCCTTCATGCAGCAGAATTTAGGAAGCACCTACTGTGTGCAAGGCACTTACCAGTGAGGCCCAGGAGTGAACGAGAGAAAGGCCCTGACCTTACATTCCAAACGAGAAGACGAGAAACAAGTAAAATAAATGCACTATTTTCTAAAACACCCGCAGCCCAAGTTGCTCCCTTGGAACACCTGCTTCCCAATCTCCCTCCACGTGCCCTCCATGTGCATAGTTTATCAGAAGATGATAAGGACCGCAAAACGCAGGACAGGTACTGAGGGAAGGCTTCTCTGAGGTGACGTCTGGGCCCTGAAGGAGGCGAGGAAGTGCCCCGCTGGGGAAGGGATTCCGAGCCCTTCTCAGACACCGCCGCCTCCGGGGAGCCCTCTGTCCCGGGCACCCGGCAACGCCGTCCGTCCACCTGAGGGGCGTGGCCGTGAAGACGCCTGCAGTGCCGAGCCCCCACCTCGGCCACATCCCGGGGTCGCCACGCGCGCGGGTGGGCCCTGAGCGCCAGGGTGGCCCCGAGGGCGCCGGGGCAGCGGAGAGGGGAGCTCAGTTGCCCCTGACTCGGAGCGCCCGGCTAGCCGCCCGGCGCGACGAAGCGCGCTGCCCGCGGCCACGCAGCAGGACCAGCGGGGCGGCGGCCCGGCCGCGGGGGCTATCAGTCCAGAAGCCCGGGCCCCCTTTCCGCGCCGCCGGCCAACGGCAGGGACGCGAGCAGCACTCACCCGGTGGCCGCCGCCATGTTCGCCCGGCACCAGCGTCACGTGAAGTGCGGCATCAGCTGAGCCCGGCCGGGTCCCACCGCGGGGGGCGGGGCCGGGGCCGGGCTGGGGCGGGGCCGGACAGCCATGCCCCGCCCCCTCCAGCGTCCGGCTCTGGGAGACTCGGAGGAGCCGTGCCTTGAAAGCCGGGGGAGGATCCAGCT
>LNAC01000324.1:2201674-2213139 GCA_002007465.1 Ailurus styani | reverse complement strand
CCCCCACTCCACCCCTGCCTGAGGAGCCCTCTTCCTGCAGAAAGGAGGCGGAGGCTGAGGGGCCCTCCCTGGGAAGCCCGTCAGCGTCTCAGATGAAGTGGTCCCTGCTGAGTGCTTTGCCAGGGTCTACGAGGCAATTCAAGATGAGAAATGGCATGGTGGCTTCGGGAAGGCAAATCATTCCAACAGCACCTTAAAAACACCGACGGAAACAAGCTCTTTGTGTGTGTGTGAGAATGGGGAATATACTGTTTTTCACTGTTTGGAAGACTGTTTTCTCGTCTTGAAATCACAAGCTGTTTTCTTCCAGAGAGACGTATAAATACATCCAATTATTGACATTCAATATAGGAAATAAAGTTCTGGAATGGTTTTCTTCCGCACATGCGGAGTGGGCCGGTCAAGTTGCGCAGGTGATAATGACTTTTATTTCTTGCGAGTCATATCTGTGCGGAGAGGCTGGTCCCTCCACCTTTTATTGCTTTCACCTTTATTACATTTCCCATGTTGCGCTGGGCTGTTCATTGGTGTAACTTTATTATCACTTTCAAGATCTTGATAAAAATGAGTAAGAGGCCTAATTTCAAGAGTGTGAATGCCAAGTCCCAGAGCAGGAGGATTTGGTCGTGTGGCTTGTGTCCTGGGGCATCTGAAATCTCCCTGGGGGGCGTGGGGGGCATGGCTCTCCCCCGGCCCAGCTCCAAGTTCCCGAACGTTGGCCCTTCCTGCTGACATTCATAAATGCCCGTCCCCCGGGTTCCAGGCAGGGTGGTATTTGAAGGAGGACATTTTTGGCCCTTTTGTGAAATCACCCGCAGACTGTGTCCCCAGCGGCCATGTAACCTATGCCTGTCACCAGTAAGAATGAGGTCACCTGTGACTCTGCCTTCTCTCATCCTCACACCTGCCAGCCCTTCCTCCTTGTCCCTCTCCTGCCTCTCCCTTCCGAAAGGCCTTTGTCACCACTCCCCACTGTGACTGCCAAGTCTTCCCTGCTGCCTGTCTGCCTTCAGTCTCTCCCCATTCAACGTCCCCGTGCTCATCAGGATTCTTTGCAGCAACAGCCCCTGAGTCTATCTCAAGCAGAAGAGAGATGTGTTGGAAGGATGTCAGACAGCACATTTGAAGGAGAGACAGGCTCAGAAAGCAGGCAGGAGCTAGGTGGTTGGGTGGCCTGAAGCACAACCAAGCCACACTGCACAATGCTGCCCAGAACCCTTGCGACCACCGCTGTCCTCGGACATAGCCTTGGACGGACACAGCATCCTGAGGCTTCGCTCCCCCCATGGCCAAAGCCCTTGGTGGGCAGCGGAGCCCTTTGCAAAGCCCAAGCCTCCTGCCCACACTCTGCTATCTCTCGCCCCTCTTGGCTTTGGGGCAAGGGTGGGAAGGGTGGGTTGGCTACCTGGCATCTCACCAAGTCCCATTCTCCAAACAGGCAGGGGTTAAGATGCTGGTACATACACGCGAAGCCCCGTGACACACAGTGATGGATCAGCTTGGAGTACTAGCAACTCCCCCCGCCCCCGTAAATAAAACATGAAAAGTCCAACTTGGACAAACTCGTCCTAAATATGGTGAGCAAAAAGTCTAGAATGCAATTATTTCCATTTCGGCACAAGTGTGAGTTTCTTGCTTCGTGGTTCTTATTTTACATGAGGAGGTATATAATTTTCATTTCCTGGGCTCTAAGGATCTTGCCTAGCCCTGCCTGCATATCACTGACAAATAAATATTCCCCAAGCACAAAGTGGCCGATTAGAAATCATGTCATGGGGAGAGAAGTGCCTGGCCTTCAAAGTCAGAAGCACGGTCCTCTGACTTCTTTGGTCCTCACTTTACCCATTTGGAGAGGAAGACAAGATGCCTTTGCCTCCCTATGGGGAGTTCCAAGGGAGGTCTTGGGAGACAGTGTATACAAATGTGGCAGGAGTCCCTTTTGTTATTATGATACTTCTTTTTTTAAGATTATTTATTTATTTATTTGACAGAGAGAGATCACAAGTAGGCAGAGAGAGAGGAGGAAGCAGGCTCTCCGCCGAGCAGAGAGCCCGATATGGGCCTCTATCCCAGGACCCTGAGATCATGACCTGAGCCGAAGGCAGAGGCTTTAACCCACTGAGCCACCCAGGCGCCCTATTATGATACTTCTTATTAGAGAACATTTACACGATGGTTAGGAAGGTGGATATAGGAAACTAAATCCCATTCCTGGTTTTGGTATTTATTCACTGTGTGGCACTGGGAAAGTTCCTTAACCTCTCTGAGCCTCAGCTTCCTTGTTCGTAAGGTGGGGGTGATGGGTCTGAGTTTGGAGGATTGTTGTGGAGGTGAGAGAGGCACGGCACAGCCCCTGGCTCGTGATGACCACTATTCTTATGTCAATGGTCAGAGGAAAAGTAGGGGCATTAGGAAAGGACCAGACCCCTTATCCCATGCCCTTGTGAAGTCACTCTCAGCCCTGTCCACCTAGGGAGCAATTCTGACACAAGCGAGTTCCATAAGCCCAAGCTCAGGTGGCCAGTGCTCACTCCCTTCAAAAACACTGGCTGGTGGGGCGCCTGGGTGGCTCAGTGGGTTAAAGCCGCTGCCTTCAGCTCAGGTCATGATCCCAGGGTCCTGGGATCGAGGCCCACATCGGGCTCTCTGCTCAGCAGGGAGCCTGCTTCCTCCTCTCTCCTCTCTCTCTGCCTGCCTCTCTGCCTACTTGTAATCTCTCTCTCTGTGTCAAATGAATAAATAAAATCTTTAAACAAACAAACAAACAAACAAACAAACAAAAAAAACCAGTGGCTGGAACCCTTCACTCCTGGGGCTGCCTGACCACCTTGAACCAGCCCTGGGCTCCCCGCACATGGGCTGGCAGTCCAGCCAAACACAAGGATGTGAAGGAGCATCTGGCAGGGAAACTGAGTGAGGGGGGAAAACTGCAGGGAGGGTGTTCCTGGCCACGCCCAGGGCCACTGGCCCTGCCTGGAGCTTCGGTCTGCAGTGTAGGCATGGATTTTCATGTGGAGGAGAGGGTCCATCAGGAGGTTTGTAAGAGGGGCTAAGGACATGTAACAGATGGCAAAATTGCCCTCAAATTCTTCTCACTGCATCCACGCTCTTGCTTAGTGATACTGCGGCCCCTCCCAGCGAGAGGCAGTGTCAATTTCTCCAGCCCTTGAATCCAGGGTGACCACTCAACTTACCTTGGATAACAGGACGTTAGCAAAGGCAGAGGGCTTAGAAGGTGCTCACCTACAGGGACTTACTCTCTCGCCACTCTTGGAAGATGCCCTGGCTAGTCTGCTGGAGGGTAAGACACCTACCGGACAGCCCGCCAACTGTAGATGTAGAATACAGGCTAGGTTGGCCTTGATTATCAGCCTCCAGCCAACCTGAGAGCCGAATGCAGACTCATGAATGGGTCTGGCAGAGACCAGCTGAGCCAGCCCTCAGAACCCTGAGCTGTATAAATGATTGCTTAAAACCGTTACATTGAGTGGCTTGTTTTGCTGGTTTATCAGAACCAATACAGGACAGAGGGAGGAGAGCCCAGGGCTCCTCCCCCAGAGCCGAGGCTGGTGGCAGATGCTTTAGGGCTGTTTGCACTAGGAACTCTGGGAGCTGCAGGATCTGAGCACCACTGCTGTGGGGCCCCGGGGAAGAAGTGTGACCTTCACATCACCCCTGCCAGGAGCACAGCCCAGCTGCAGCTTGGGGAAGGTCGCAGGGACGTGGATCCTGTCCCAGCACTGTGTGGTTGCGCTACCCTTGGGGATCCCCAGAGGTAGAACTGCCCCCATAGCCACGTGAGGCTGGGCGGGGGTGATGCCGGGACGTGGTCCATCAGTGGGGCTTCCTGGGCAGCAGACTTGAAGCACAGGAAGTGGGAGGACTCTGTAAGCCTCTGTAAGAATCCTTCTGGGGACCCCCGGGGATCCCTGGAAGAGATTTTCAGGGAGACTGGAGGACCCACGTCATAGAGATGGGGTTGGAGCCAATTAAATGGAAATGATTATGTCCATGGAACAATGCATGCACCAAAAGCCAGTGACCCTATAGCCTGAGGACTTGGCTCACACTGTCACATCCCAGTGGAAGGCTGGCACAGGGTACGGCCGCCATGGGATTAGACCCAGGTGGCCTGGATGGGTAACTGAGAAGTGACAGTCAGCAGGGAGTTTACCCCTCCGTCAGCCTTGCTCACATAGATTCAAACCTCCTGGGAAGCCCAGCATAGAGCAAGAGGAGAGGACAACTGTCCTTAAAGCAAGATGCTTTCTCATCTGGTCGAAGACAAGAGTCCTGCTGCAGAGACACCTGCCCAAGTCCAAGACCGGGACCGTCCAAGCTGAGCACCCTCCTCCACTTCCGAGCACTGGCCACTATATTCTGAGCATCTTTCACGAAGTTAAGTAGACAGCCCAGAAGTTGCCTCTGCCCTGCCCCATCCGGACAGTGGCCGACAGGTTTACCAGCCGTGTGACGAGCCAGCCGGGGCCTCACTCCATCTTTTCTGAACATTCCATTCAAACAGTCTTTGGGAAAGTTACAGTTTTATTTCCCGCTCTCAGAGATCAATATTGAGGGCTTGAGGGAGAATTTACTGAAAATCAGCTCACAGTGGAAACAGACCACAAATCCGCCTGCAGGACCAGCTGTCTGCCCTCCAAGCCCTCCGAGCACCGGCTGTGTCTGGTGCCTTACTTCATAGGGCTCTGGGAGGAGAAGGGACTGAATATTTCCACCGGGCACCACGTCTGCCTGAGAGGGAAAGTGGCCCACCCTGGGCTCAGGAGAGCTCCCGGAATCTGTGGTTGTTCCCTGAACTCCAGTCTACAGAACCGCTGGTAAGCAAGCCCGTTTTAGCTCGGGCCCCCTCCTGCCCTTCCCACGGCCTCATCCAGAGAGCTCGCTGACCTGACCAAGGTCCCTGCGGCACCCATGGAGCCCCAGCCTCCTGGTCAGAGAGCCTGCTGGCCCCTCGGTCCCACTCTAAGACTGACACAGAGTAAAGCTCGCTGAGACAGACGTTATAAGGCCCTGGGGAAATAAACTGGAGCAGCTCCTTTGGACGGCACTTTAGAGATATCTATTAAAACTGAAAAAATTAAAATTCAGCTTTCTGACCCGTAATTGCAATGTTCATGATCTACCCTGAGTCTCCCCCTCCGCATGAGCACAAGGAGATACAAACCAGAGCTCTCTCTGCAGGATTATTTGTGATAGTGAAAAATGGAAAGCAATCCCTGAGTTCATAACTCCCATCTGCTCGCGTGCTGGGAGAGCAGTTAGGAGGAATGTCCTAAATCCTACAGGAATCCACGCAGAGAAGTCCCAGCAGCACTTTGCTGAGTGAAAAGTCGGAAGTACGACGCATGCCATAGTATGTTGTTAACGTTTACAAACCCGTAAAACAATAGACTGTTCTATGAATTCTTTATGGACGCATGTTTTTTATTGTAAAAGCACTTACAAGGTCTGGAAGAAGTTAAACCAAAGGTTGTCTTCAAGGAGTGGGGGACAGTGCTGCAGGAGAAATCAGAAAGGAATGGAACTTCATCTAGTGGTCTAATTTCTTAGAAAGGAAGAGCTCATCAGTCATTTGTGTCGTCGAAAATAAATAAAACCACTTTAAAAAAGAAAATATCTCTGGAAGGGAAGTAGCCTGTGTGTGTGTGTGTGTGTGTGTGTGTGTGTGTGTGTGTGTGTGTGTGTTGGGGGGGTCCCCTTGCAAACCGGGGAGCTTGTTTTAATCCAGAACCTGTTGGAGCCTCCCAGCTGTCCCCCCACCACCACGGCGCCCTCCCCACTCCCGGCTCCGAAGTCACTGTCAGACCCAATCAGGGAAGGGAGGTTGGTTGGTTTGTGTTTTGAAGGAAAAGCCCTGGTTTTTATTTACGTGACGCGGGAGCATGGGTCTGAGAACCCAGGAGAGGGTCAGCCAAGAGGGTCCTCGGCTTCGCACAGGTTGAAATCAAACGCAAGCCAGAGAAAGTGAAAGCAGAGTTTATCGAATAGCGGGACAGGTAGAGAAGAGCAGATGGAGTGTCTGGGAGACTGAGAAAGGAAAGCAAAGCAGAGAGAGTCTCCTCCTTGTTTAGGGCTGGGGGTTTGTATTAGAAAAGGGTCTAGTACTAGAAAGCGTC
Organism: Ailurus styani; assembly: GCA_002007465.1. Lineage (NCBI taxonomy): Eukaryota > Metazoa > Chordata > Mammalia > Carnivora > Ailuridae > Ailurus > Ailurus styani. The sequence continues at coordinate 2,207,002 of LNAC01000324.1, read as the reverse complement.
TTGTATTAGAAAGGGTGGGGTGCCTGCGTGGCTCAGTCTGTTGGTGCCAGGCTGACTCTGTCTCAGCTCAGGACCTGTCTGAGGGTCAAGAGATCGAGCCCCGAATCCTGCTCCGCACTCAGTGGGGAGTCTGCTTGAGTTTCCTTCTCCCTCTCCTCCTTCCCTGGCTCACACACACATGTGTGCGCGCTCTCTCTCTCTCTCTAAATTAAATAAATAAAATCTTTAAGAATAGAATAAAATAAATAAAAGAGGGTTAGGGTACCTGTTCCTTCAGGGTAGGGTGCAATCTAAGGCAAGTGTCATGTGAATAGTAGGAGTTATTCCAGAAAGTACCGAAAATAGGGGTATGCCAGGGTCAGCTGAGATTTATCTGAAGCTAATGTCCTAGAACACGTTCAGGATCTGGCTCTTCTTAGGTGTTCTCAGGTGTTTGGGGCCGAGGACGAAACTGAGATCGATGAACTTCCTTGCTTTCCCCCCTGAAGTGGGATCGGAGTTTCTTTGGCTTATTCAGAGGCAAAACACGGAATATGAGTAAACGGGGCCAAACAGAGAAACAGCAGAGAGGGAGCCTCTCTAAAACGGAAAGTCTCAGCTTCCCTACTTCAGTTGGGTAGTTGGGGCTGTTGGGTGGGGGGACAGTGCTGGCTCATGGGAGCCCAGACCACAGGCGGCCAACCTCACCTTGCCACCCCTTCCCCCCACCATGACTCCCCACCCCATTTACCAAACTCTGCTGCTTCCCTACTGACTGACCACCATCAGCCTCCTCCTCCGCCAGGAGCCCCTCCTCTCAAAGCCTCACTACCTCGCTGCCCCCTGACCCTTGACCCCCATCTCCACCATACCAACCCCTCCGTGATCCTCAGTCCCCTAACTCCTGTTCCCCATCTCCTCTCCCCCTACCCTGACCCTTGTCCCTCAACCCAGGGCCTGCTAGCTCCTCCCAAAGAAAGAATCCTCCTGCCCTTGTCCCTACAGCCCTTAAAGGAAACCTTGAAGGAAGCCAAAGCGTTGGTGGACTGGCAGCCAGTGAAACAGACATGGGGTTTTAGGCATTTACTCATCAAGGAACGGATTCTCCCTCCTCCCCCTCCCCAGGATTTGCAAGAAGAGCTCAGCCCCCTCCTCCCTTCTGATTTCCAGCTTCTTCTGTGGTTTCCATGGATTCCAAGAATCCTCCCAGCACCTGAGCCCAGAGAGAGGGGGAGGGGAGTGAGGGAGCGGCCCAGTGGGTTGGGGGAGGGCAGGGGAAGCTGCTCTTCCGAAGTCCCCCTCAGCCCACCTGCCTGACCATTCCTCCCAGAGACCCCAGAGGGGCACCTGGGCTCCCAGGGGAACCGACAGTGTCTCGTCTTCCTTCTGGAAAGCCCAGGGGACTCCAGGAATCCTGCTCTACCCTGAACCACTTCAAAGCCAGCTCACCGAGGGGCTCTCACCCTCAACCAGAAAATGCCACCTGTGGCCACGGCAAAAGGGGACAGCGTCCAAACTGGCTGGTAAGGACTGCACTCTCTGTGAGAAGAGCAGGACGATTTAGGGAAGTGGCCAAGGACATCACTGGGTCAGTCTCTGTTCTGCGGGATCCAGGGGTCCCAGCCAAGAGCTTACTTGGGCTCCATGTTTCTGGGGCTCTAAATGCTAGCTGCAGAATCTGAATCACCAGGGAGGAGGTAAGAAAGATCTACGATGGGTAGTCACTGACCATTGTCCACTTGGGGGTATCCATCCTGCCCAGTTTAGCCCCTTCCATTCTGCCAGGGCCCATGGGGGCCCTGTCACTGTGGCTGCCCCGCCCCCCAGCACCTTTTCTCTCTTGAGGGCTGCTAGGTGTGCAGGCCCCAAGCATGGCCAGGCCAGGGCCTTGCCCGGGGTCCAGCTTAGCCAGAAAAAGCTTCGGGGGGCTGTAGGACCCCACTTTTCCAGTGAGGTCCTTTCCACGTTCCTTGGCTCCAGTCCAGTTTGGAGAGGTTTGCCAGGGGGCGGGTGGTCTTCAAGGGCAGTTAAATTCTTGGGAATCAGTTGTGATCTCAGGAACCACCCACGACTCGAGGTCTCCTGGTACCCTGCCTTGGCTTCCGGTAGAATCCTCTAGAATCTTTAAAAGCTAGTGCCTAGCTTCCCCCCACCAGACCAACTGAGTCAGACTTCCCAGGAATGGAGACACGACCCTGGGATTTTCAAAACCTCCCTGGTTGACGCCGACTGAAAGTCAGGACTGAGAGAGCTTTGAGACAGAGTCCGCGCCGAATCTGTTGGTGGGGACTGCGGGATAAGTGCCCCACACGAGGAATGGCAGGGATGGTAACCGGGCAGGGTGTCTTCTCTTCTGACCATCTTCACGACCAGGTCCCCACAGGGTCCCCATCTGTCCACTCTACTCCTGCCTCCTAAAGGCCACCCGCGGACCCTGCTTCCTCACCCTCCTTGTCCCTTTCCTACCTCAGCCCCAAATCCGGGCTCCATCTTCACATTCAGCCTGGATGAGCCATGAAACCTGGAAAGGAGGTCATCTCTCTGCAACCTTAAAACACGGCTCCCCTCTGATGTGGCCCAGCCCACTCCCGGGGAAACGACCACCGGCACACACGGGCCCGCCTGCTCATGGCCGGACGGCTCGAGACAGCCACAGACTGGAGCCCCCCACGTGCCTGTCAACAACAGATTGGATCGATCAAGTCATGTTCTCATGTGGTGGAATCCGTGCCAGGGAGAGGCGGAATCTCAGAAGCCCGGTGAGGAGTGGGAGCAGCCAGGCGTGTGTTCGATGAGTCCATGTCTGCCTTAGACTCCGAAGAACTGAGCAGCTGCAACAGAGACCGCCCGGCCCGCAAGCCCAAAATAGTGAGCGCTTGGCCCTTTTACAGGAAAATTTGCCAATGCCTCACCCATAAGGTAGGGGGAACGGAAAGGGACTGGGAGGGAAACTAGACTTATCAATGGGCACCCTCTTTTATATCACTTTGGTTTGAGGAACTTATGAATGAATGAATGGTCTGCTTATTAAAAAAAAAAGTAGAATTGGGGCGCCTGGGTGGCTCAGTCATTAAGCGTCTGCTTTCGGCTCAGGTCATGATCCTGGAGTTCTGGGATCAAGTGTCGGACTCCCTGCTCGGCGGGGAGCCTACTTCTCCCTCTCCCACTCCCCCTGCTTGTGTTCCCTCTCTCGCTGTGTCTTTGTCAAATAAGTAAAATAACATCTTAAAAAAAATAATAACTTTAAAAAGTATAAAAACAAAATCCATGAAAAAGAGCACTGAAAACCTCATTTCAACTGTGGGAAGTCAGAACAATGGCCACCTGTGGCTGATAGGGCCTGGAAGGAGACGCGGGAGACACTTCGGGCCCAGTGACCTTGAGTTTAACTCATCTGGGCGGTCCCGTGGGTGTCTTCGGTTTGTGAACACATGGGGAGCTGCACACTTAGGATGAATGCATTTTTGGGGACGTGTGCTAAACTTGAGGGAGCGGTGGTGGTAATGGATGGGGCTGCCTCCGAGAGAAGGACAAGGAAGGTGAGGGAAGCGTTTGCAGGTCTTACTAAAGGAGGGAAGGAGAAGAAACCGAAACTGCTAGGTTCATTTTCAAGTCAGCTGAATATTTGCATCCTGCTGGGGATCTGTCCCTGTGCGTCTCCAAAGCCACCTTGTACCCTGACACCTAGGTGCTGAGAGGTGCGGACAGGAGGCCAGCCCAGGCCCCCACCCCTGGCCTGTCTGGTTCCTTTCCACCCTGTCTCACTTGGCCTCTTGGCACAGTAGGGCCCTGGAGACCCCCTCCCTCCTTCCTGAAACTCGCTTCCTTTGTCTGCCCCCCCCAGTAGAGATTCAGCCCACCCCTCACATCATGACCCCCATCCCCACCCCAGGCTCTGCGGAGGACCTCACCTCCTCTAAGTGCTGTCCCGGCCCTGGTCACCCAGCAGATTTACCCCTAGGCTAGATTCTTCCCTTGGTTCTGTTTCTTTTGCCCAAAAGAATCATGAGGCCTCTCAGGAATCTTTGGGCAAGACCACTAGCCACAAGCAGCCACTCCTTGACCTCCACTGCTATGCCCCATGTTGGGGACCCTGCGGCCAGCTGGCCACACAGAAATGTGCTGTCACCTCACCTTCATGGGTACATCCCATCCGGTGCCAGCTGTCCCCCTAGAGATTTCTGGAGTTCCCGCCCCTCCCCCCCCCCACTGGCCTGGACCAAGTGCTCTCTCTCTCTCCCTCTCTCTTACCAGGGTTGTGGCTTGAACCTTTCACAAGGCTCTCCCAGCTTCTGCTCAGTGATCCTTTAAGTAAAAGAGGTCTCATCTTGTCCCTCCCGGCTGTTCACAGCACTCCGGGGACGCCACGTTACCTTTCGGTGAAAGCAGGGGTGTGTCAGGCAGGGCTGCATTTTAGAATCGCCTGGAGAGCTTTTAACAAAGTCATATCCCACCTTACGCCAAGCCGCCACAGAGTCGGGCCTCCGGACGTGGGGCCCCAAACACGGGTACCTCCTGTGCCTCCTCGTGCCTCCTGTGCTCAGCTCCTGCCCCATCATGCTCTGTGCCCCCACCCCTGCCCCCCTTCCCCAATTCCACATTCCCAGCACTGGCTCTTGTGCTTCCAGCCCTCACGCACCAAGCAGTAAGTACCCTGTCCCTCCAGCCTCGGACCCTTGTCCTCCCTGACGCCGCCTGCCTCTACCACCTTGAGGGACACCCTGGACTCTCTCCCTTGCTCCCTCCGTCCCCTGCCTCCTGTCTGCTGAGGTGTCCTTCCCCCGTGTGCCCTCTGCCCCTGCCTTTTCTCCTCATCCCACGCTCCCCGTGAGCCCCGCCGTCTGCCTCCCCGTCTCCCCCACTAGAACCGCACCCCGGCAGGGCACAGAGCGGATCTACCTCGCCTCCCTGACAGGGACTCTCTCTTCCACCGAACTCAGGCTCCTCGGAGCCCCCTTCTCAGCTAGGCCCCCACCCTGGCCCGTAAGGACTGCGGCCTCAGCCCCATCTCGCATGGTTTCTAACAGCTCGAGGCCTTATCCCTGCGCAGGCCGGCCTGGAAAAGCTAAAGGCTGCCCTAGAAACGTGCCCTTCGTTCCTGCCAATACCTGAGGATAGGGCCCCCTGGCTCCCGGTTTCTGGGGGAGGATAGGGGCCTATTTCCAGAAGCTTCCAGTAGCAACCCCCGCCTGCTTTCTGCCGATTTTCCCTTCCCGACCGCCCCCGCCCTGCTCGCTGGCCCTCCCCACGAGCCCCCACCCCCACCCCAAATGCCGCATCACCTCCAGGAGAGGAGGGGAGCTTGGGTATACCTGTGGCTTTTTCTCCTATGGCTGTGGCTGCTCTGAT
>LNAC01000324.1:2163344-2197114 GCA_002007465.1 Ailurus styani | reverse complement strand
CCCTCCCTCCCTCCCTTCCTTCCTTCCTCCCTCTCCTCTCTCTCTCTTTCTCTCTCTCTCCCTCTTCCCCTTTTTCTTAACCCTGGGCCCTGCAGTGATCCAGCCCCGTCTCCAGGACTGCTGACGGTGCTGGGGCTCACCCTCTGAATTCACGTCCTGGGCTCTCTACGGACAGCACCGGGGCCCCTCCCCAGGGGCCTGTCTCTGGGAGAAGATGGGGCATTTGCACACGGCTGCAGGACAGTCCAACAGGGGGCAGAGGGAGGACCATTGCTCATCCCCCCACCCCCACTGCTCTGAGCTCCATTCCTCTGCCTCCCCCTCACTTCCCACCCATCAGACCCTGACCTTCATTCTGCCCTCCCCCACCCCTCACTGTCCCCTTTGCCTGGACTGCTCCTTCTAGCCCTTTCCACGGCTGGCTCCTGGGGTTCCCACCCCTACTGCCATACTTCAGAAGGCCGCTCCTGAGCCCGGTTGTATTTCCTCCACAGCTTGTGACGATCTCTGAAATTCAATTTGGTTACGTGTCTGCAGGCTCTCGGCCCATCCACTCTCCCTCCTCACTTCCTGAGGGCAGGGCTCTTTCTGTTTCCTTCACCGACATGTCCCCCAAACAGGGTTAGATGCACAGCCAGAGCCCAGTAAACACTTGGTGAAGGCACAAGAGAGCAGTGGGCTAGCTTAGCATTTGGGCCGCAGGTCTCAGTCTAAGGCATGAGACCCAGCTGGACAGACCCCATCGGGCTGGCCCACGCAGGGGGTGCTGTGCAGAGCGGCCTGGTCTCCCTACAAAATGTTCGTCCTGTGCCATCAGCCACTGTCGGCAAGGTGGCCGGGAACACCAGGGGCCCCGAGGGAATGAATGACAAGGGGGGAGGTGAGGTGTTGGATACACTCAATTACTACCCCAAACCCTATCATCGTTCATAATCTGCCTGAGATAAATCACAGCTAGGTAATTATTATGTCAGGCCAGGTAGCAGAAAGAAGTTTTAAAATAGCAATCAAAGAACTTCCTGGTTAATTCAAATCTACCCTGACTCCCTCCGGGGGATAAAAGTGCTTTGGCTGTAGAACTGGCCAGGCGTAGAGAAATGCAATTGCTCAATGCAAAATGGGGGCTCCCGGACTTAATGTTGCTCTCTGTCGGGTTTCAGAATAGCACACCTGTCAGGAGTCCTAAATCAATGATCACCCACCTGGAGTAAATCATATTGCGGTGACGTTCTATTTTTGGGTGTCAAACCCAAACTCCCCAGTCTGCTTGCAAGAAGGCCCTTGACTCTGCTCCAGCAGGGCCTCAGGCCCCAGGCCTCTCCCCTTAGTCCAGCCCCCTGCCCTTGGTCCCCGGGGTCTCCCCCACCAGCAGCCCCTCCCCCTTCCAAATATCTCCAAGGCTCAGCTTGAGCCACCTTGTCCCTGGGCATTCTGACCCCAAGCCCGCCCGAGGCTCGTCCTTGGGATCTGTCTCCTGAGCTCCCACCTGCTGTCCCCACCCTCAGAGGATAGTGCTGGGTTACCGGTCCCTGTACTGGTCAGAACGAGGGGCTTCCCTGGAGCTGCCCGTTCTCATTCCCTTGAACAAAGCAGCCCTTCTGGCCCAGCTCCACTCAGCAGCAGAAAGCATTTGGGTTAACTGAAGCCAGAAAAGTGTGGGGGGGTGGATAGAACACCCAACTCACTTCGGGCCACTGTCCAGGGCAGGCTGGTCTGGGCTGGATTCAGCCACTATCTCTGGGATCTGGGCTCTGGTCGACTCTGTTGGTGACAATCCTGGGATCCGCGTGGTGGCCTGGTAGTTGCTCACACCTGTCCTGGTGCGAATCCACCAGCTCACGGTGGACCCTGCTCCCACTTAACTCCGATAAAAGCCCTGGGGTGGGTTCTAGGGGGCCTGTGTGGCCAGCGTCACACCCACGCCCCAGAGTCAGCCACTACGGTGCAGGAGAGCAGGGTTCTGATGGGTTCGGGGCTCTGGGTCACAAGCTACCCTGTGGAGAGCCGAGCTCCGCCCACAGCGTGCAGGCTGAGAACTGGGAAGACTGGGGCCCTCCCAGGTGGGGAAGGGCTCTAAGGGCAAGGAGGAGCCTGGCCGGCAGCTGCTGTCCCCATTGCCACCTCGGACCCCTGAACTTCGTTTTCCCCATTAAAAATGACATGGATTTCCTTCTCGTAGGCCCTGCAGTTCCGTGATGGTGATTTATCTGAGTAGAAACGTGCCCCCCGCTGTGCAGACTCCCCTGGCCTGGAGGCCAAAGGCCCTGCGGGGACAGGGGATGGGTTGTCTATCTTCACCCTTGACTTCGGGTGGGGCGGACTTTACCTCGGATTTGTAACTGGTGCACTGAAAATGCCATTAAGGTAGCCGCAGGGGACGGTCCCACAGAAGGCCCTCGGATCCCCGGCCCCGCCCAATGGCAGTGACTTCACGTGCATGCCTGAGCCCCTCACCCTCAGACTGAGATCCTCCAGGTGAAGTTCAAGCCCATTCCTTTGGGCTTTCCTCCCTGCCCCACCCCCATCCACCGGCAGCATCGCGTCCTCTCCTGTCCAGCCTCAAATCCTGCCCTGGCTGGACCCAGGACTCGGCGGCAGGGCGTTAGTGGTCCTTTCACACCTCTGGGCTGCGGTTCCCCACCTGGCATGTCTGGCAGGTGATCCCTACTTGTCCCCCACCACAGAGCCAGGCTGAAGAGGCTGCTCCCTCTTTCCAGCCCAGCGGCACTCCCGCTGGCCCCCAGTTCCTAAACCACGCACGCACGTGGGCTGATCTCCCCCTGCGTCGTGGCTGAGACTCTTCCCCAACCTCATCTGGTCTTCCCTGGACCCCCGTCTCCCCGCTGGTGTGGCAGGCAGTGGGTGATGGTTAACACACTGGGCCAAGGATCCAACAGCACCCCCGGGAGGTGGGACCACGTTTCTGCAGCCAGCCCCCAGAGCCCGCCAGTCGTTGCTAGGAAATGCCCAGAAAGAGCTTTAAGTCAGGAAATGGGTTCTTCCCCCTGGTCAGGGTTGTGGTTTCCAGGGGTGGGGGGCCCTCAAGAGGAAACACATGGGGAACTGGGGAGAAAAGGCAGGAAAATCTCCCTGGGAGCCCCCGGCACAAGGACCCCTCCATCCTGAGCAGGATGGGTTGGCTGTCTCCACCCCCAGGCTGGCCCTGGAGGAGAAGAAAGAGAGGGTCCCCCCCAGCCCGGGAAACAGAAAAGGAGCATTGGTGCCATGGGGGGGGGGTGCTGCAGTGAGCCTGGACAGGTGCACACTGTCTGGGGGGCTCCTCGGGGCTCATCTCTGCGGCCTCCCTGAGCAGCTGGAGGTGACCTCGCTCTCCACAGGTTTTAAGCAAGGGTTCTTGGCCAACATAATAAGACTACGAATAAAGAAAAAGAAAAGCAGTGCGAAGATTAGGAAGGAAGAGACAGTATTATCATTCTTGGCAGACAATATGTCTATGTTTACCCAGAAAAGCCCAGCGAGTTAACTGCACAACAATTAGAGCCACTGAGAGAGCCTGGAAAAGTGGTCAGACGGAAGATGCCCAGAGAAAAACCCACAGGTGCCCCCATACCAGGGAATAGCTGGCTGGAAAATGAAACGAAAAAGGCCCCTTCACAACACCGACAAAGCTACGAATTACATAAACTTCAGCATGCGGGGCCCAGATGAAGGAACCGCTACAACATTAACAAGGACAACAGGACCTGGCTGGTTTGAGGGAAACGGTTCTTTCGGGGGGAGGGGGCGACGCTGCTGGTGTGGAGATTCCAGCTCCCTCCAAGTTTATCTGTGTTTTTATTACAATTCCAGCTAAAAAAAAAAAAATCTCCAAACAAAGTCCCTGGAGTTTGAGAGGAAAATGCACAAGGTCCTCAGAAAGAACACGAGAGGCCGGGGGGGGGGCATTGCTGTCCCCACACATCAGACGTGCTTCTGCCACATGCCAGCCCTGCAGGGACCCTGAGGCCGGCTGTCCCCACACGGCGGTGCGTCACTGCGGACGCCGGGGATACGCTGGCTCTGCGACCTCAGGCCTGGGTGCTGTCCCCTGGGCGGGTGGCCCCCAGTGGGTTCTGACTCTGCGATGGGAAGGTGACCGTCCCCCGAGGGAACGGGTGGTGGGCCCCGGGCTGAGGCTGGACCAGCGAGGACGGCCGCGTGGTGATGTCTCCCTGGGCTCTCAGGGTCTCCGTCCCGTGCAGACACACAGGGAGGAAGGCAGGTGGGTTAGGGAAGAGAGAACTCTAAGAGCCTGGCTTCTGACTGAGGAGTGGCGGTCCCTCCTCTGTCCTGACCCTCTCCGGTGGCTTCCTGAGACTGGGAGGCTGAGCCTCGGATCCCCTTGGCCTGCTACTCCTTTTGTTGTGTGACCCTGGATGTGACCACTCTGTCCCTGATGTTCCTCAGTCTCCCCTTCTGTAACAGAGGAAGGCTGATCTCAGGGACTGATCTCTCCAACGGGGCTGCCTTTCTTGGCAGGTGGAAACCGCCCTCCGATAAAGGGGAATGGGACGCCTGGCTGGCTGGGGAGGGCTGCGGGGTCCAGAGCAGAGCTGAAAGCCAGGACGGCCGGGAAGGGAGGTCCGGAGCAGGGCTCTTCCGGGGCCTAGAGATCTCAAGCCTCCCACCCTGCTACAGAGGGACAGACGGACAAGCAGGCTATAGGGAGGGGGCATGGACCGGTGCGTGCCTCTGTGTCCTCACCCCTACATCTGGCCTTCCCGGGAGCCTGGAGACTCCCTTTACCCAACAGGCCTAGGACCTGCCGTTGGAGCTGGGCCTTGCCCGGGTGACCCACGGAGCGTTGCTTCTTGCTCCCCCCGGCCTGCTGCCTCTGTGCCGGAACTGGGGACACTTTACCGCAGGATTCATGACGGGGCTGGCTGGGAGCTGTGACTCTGCCTTACAACCGAGGTTGCTCTCAGATTCATGGGAGCCATAAACCTGCGCCCTATTTCTGTTCTAATTGAGGCTATTTGTATTGTGACTAAAATAATCAGAGACAATTTTATTGGTATATTTTAAAAAATAACTACATCCCATACATTTAAGTTATGTAACCGCAGTGACAATCTGCTTGGGGACCCCAGGGCCCCAGCTCGGAGGGTCTGTGCCAAAGGAGCCTTGTCCCAGCCCCAGCACCCTGCACCTCCCCAGAGTCCAGAGCAGAGGTGATGCTGATGGAAATGCATCCCCAAGGCCCGAGGCACAAGTCAGGGGCCCTCCGGAAGACAGGCAGGGAAGATTGGAGGGCGGGCATGCCAGCCCAGGGACCCCGGAGCACGGCAGGAGAGCAGAAAGAGGGGTTCTCTGGGTCCGGCCCAGGCCTTGGCCCAAATCTGGCCTTCGTGGGGGCCATCAGCGTTTTGCCACTCAGCAAGGAGTCATCTGCCTACTGGTCACCCCATTTCTCTCTGGGGAACCTCCCACGCTTTGCCCTCCAGTTGCTGCAAGGAGCTGGCTGCCCCACCAGCTCTGGGGCAGGCCAATCAAGCATTGCCCAACTGTGGTGACCGGTTCAGCATTGACTCCTCACGTTACCCTCTAGGGGACCTGGAGCGGGCGCTGGCCCCGGATTTTCCCCAGCACATGCCATTTGGGGTTAAGTCTGTTTGAGCTGGGCTTTGGTCCCTGAATCAAAAGAGTTATAACTGCTGTAACTTCCACAAGGGAGAGAACAATAGCTCCTGTCTGGTGGGTTTGGACGAGAACCAAGGACGAAGACGCATGGAGGGGAGTCACAGGCAGTGCCAAACCTGACCCCCACCTCCACCCCCGTAAACAGGGACTGTGGCTGTGGTCAGGGGCACCAGGGAGCACAGACACTTGTCACCAGTACAAGGAGACAAGGAGAGGCTTAGAGGACACATTGTAGCCCAGGAGGGGCCTGGGTCTTGTTGGGAGGCTCTGGCCCCCAGGTTTGGGGAGGCAGGGACGGTTTTTCTGCTGGCTTGGCTGTGCCCCCCTCGCCTTCTCCGTCAGGGCCCTCCTGCTCAGCCTGGGGCCCTGGGTCGCTGGAGGCCCCCGGATAAGCTTCTTCTTCCTTTTCCTCCTCAGCATCTCTGGGCTCTCAGCAGAGCTGACTGATGGGGCTGGGAAGCCCCCTGGGGAGCCTGCACGTGGAGCTGAGCAGGGGCTGGTCTGTGTGCCTGCCAGCCTCCCCGTGTCCTCACTGTGTCCTCCCCGTGTCCTCACTGTGTCCCCACAAGCGATCGAAACTCCGGGCTGCTGGGAGCAGGTTCTCTCTCCCCTCCCCCCAGGACACCACATTTGTCCAAGCTGCTAACAGATGGTGGGAGCCTTGCCATCCTGCCCAAGAAAGCCTTCTCTCTGCTGGGCTCAAGACGGAGCCCTGCTTTCTCGGGGAGAAAGCCCACCGTCTACCCGGGGGTGGGGGGAGCAACACCTTCTACCCCAGGGCCTCTCTAGTGAGTCCACTGCTTGGGGAAAGGCCAAGAGAAGCACTGAGGCCGGACCACCCCTTGGGACTCCCAGCCCCCCTGACTGCCAGTTCAGAGCAGACGCTCACCCTTGCACACCCCCACACATTCACAGGCCCCAAAGTTCTTGATTTCTCTGCCTCTACCAGAGCAGAGAAAGTTCGGCAGGTGGCCCACTCTGGAGCTCCACAGCACCTCCACACCGCAGGCTCTGTGTGAGGTGAGTCCGGGAGACGGCCCGCTTCTGGGCATCCGTGTTCTCCCCAGCCCTCCAGGTCCCCAGCCTGACTCGTAGGTCGTAGCTCGCATCCTCGGGCCTTGTGAGTGTCTGCCCCGCTGGAGATCCCGGATTTCATTCTTGCCTGTTGTCAGCCTTTAGGTGCCACAGATGGCTTTGCAAATCCAGCTACCCTCACGGGCCCGAGTGTGAAGGGCGGAGGACACGAGCCCCACAAACCCCTCCGAGCCACAGGGACACACGCAGACACTGGGCTCCTTTGCTGCAGCTAGCCCCTGGGGTTCAGTGCGTGTGTGTGTGTGTTTGAGGGAGACACCCTCATCTCTGGCTCCGGCTTATAGGCCTCCCTTTCTTGGGATCCAAGCACACCCCTCCCTCCCCCAGCAATGACAGACCCTTTCCCCCCACCACCTCTGCCCCCCAGGACCCCCCACCAGTGCCCACAGAGCCATTATCCAGACACCCAGACTCCTGGACAACTTTCCACAACTACCCACACACCCAGGACAGGCATTGTCCCCATCAAGGTACTGCGTGGGGTCCCCCGCCCTGTGTTGTCACTATACACACAGCACAGGAGTCTACCTGATCTTAGACTCCCACAGTGGGCACCTGCCAGTCCATTCCCAGAGGCCCTCCCCTCATGTCAGTGAGCCGGGCCCCTCCAGTGCAGCTACACGGAGGGGGCCCCTGTGTCTCCCGCCCATCTCCTCTCCAGCCCGGTCTGCTCAGCTCTTCCTGACTCAGCTGTGCGGGAATCAAGAAAGACAAGAGTGCCCTGTGGACCCAGACAAGCCAAGAAGACTTCATGGAGGAAATCCTCCTCCTCCCTTGGTCCCCAGACCAGCAGGTGGCATGGGTCAGGATGGTCAGCCGGGACCTGAGGGTGTGCAGACTCGGGCAGTGGGCTGGGGGCGAGGCCTGCTGGGCCGGGGAGCCCTGTGGGCCCACTGGGGGCTCCGGGAGACACCATCCATGTTCCCTGCTGGTAGAAGGGTAGCACAGATGCCCTGGAAAGATGTAGAAGACAGAAGGAGGGAGGGAGGGAGGGATGAAGAGAGAGAGCGGGAGAGGCAGAGGGAGGGGAAGAGGGAGAGTTTGAGAGTCGAGTCCCTCAGAAGTATCTGGAAAAGCGCCGTGCAGACTGGGCGCTGGTGAGGAGCAAGGGGAGTCCAGGCGGGGACGGACAGGCAGCATCTGGGCCGCACAGGAGATCAATAGGTCCGCCCTAAAAACGACCCTGGATGTCTGTGCCAACAGCCCTAAAGACCCACTCCACTCCATCCCCACTCCCTGTTCAGAGGAGGGAAACTGAGGCAGACGGCATGGCTCCAGTTTCCACTGCAGGCTATGGGTGTCCAGAACCCATGTCTGGACTTCAGTTCAGTGCTGGGCTCTTGCCGGTGACTGCCCCAAACCACGGCACCTCTCCATCCCTCAACTCTCCATCTGCAAAATGGAGGCATTGGCTAGAAGTTTGCAGATGCCCCTTCTGGCTTGGATATCCAGAGACTTAGGACCCCCCCCCCCTCGGAGCCTCTGGGAGAGCAGCAGGAGCCCGGGCAGGTCCAGAGTCCCCTCTGTTCTCACCATTCAGCACTGGATCATATTTTAAAATTCGCTCTGTCAGTTACACAAGTGCTACCTGCTGGCTGGTTAGCCTATTTCTAATAGCACAGAACAATACAAGGTGGAAGCCGGAAGCGCCTCCCACCGCGGTCTGTCTCCACTAGATGCCAGGTGTTCAGCGCAAACCTGAGCGAACGCTTCTCCAGCACTTTAAGGGCTTCTTCCTGCAGAATCCGGGAGGACAGTCTGGAGCGGCTGAGCCAGGGACAACCCTGAGGCCAGGAGCAGCGATCCCACACCCAAGCCAGCCCCCTGCCCGCCCCGACCCCTCCCGGCGCCAGCCCCCTGCACAGCGCCCAGGGACAGGGGCTCATTATCCCATCCTGTCTGCCTTGGATGTTGCAGAGTGACAGCTGTTCCGTGTTTAATTACTGATGGGCTGCGGCTATGCCAACCCATGAATAAAATTACAGTTGTTCTGCAATGCAAATACCATGGCGCGGAGTCTGAGGGTCTGTGAGGTGCTCATTTTGATTGGCTGGCTTTTTTAATGAGAAAAGTTTCATTACACTTTAAAGAACATTAGTAATGATGAAACTCACACACCTCAAGATTTATATAGCGCTGCAAACAAGTAGCAAGGAGAAGGGAAGTTATTTATAACTTCAAATATGCTCCTGCTCATCTGATTGCATTGTTTTAGGGAGCAGAGCATTTTTAGCTGATAATTGCTTTAATGATAAATGTGGAAACTCAGGTCCAAAATATCCGAAGTGTCTTTAAAAGACAAAACCCCAATTGGGATGAATGAGCTGACTTAATTTAGGGGAGGGGGCTGGAGAAGGGGGAGCATGACCTCAGCCAGGCACAGGTGGAAGGGGGTTAAGAATAAATTCCAAGAGTCAACCGTGGCAGGGGCTAGCCGTCTGCAGGTGTCCCCAGGTACCGGTTCAGCTGATGGAACCGAACCAGGGATACGCACTCATCCTGTTGAAGTCGTCACTGCTGGACCACGGGACCCTTTCTGCTCTGTTGTCCTTGGGCGTTTCCCTTCTGAGAGATGTCCGCATGTTCTGTGTGACCAGATATCTTATCTGAACTACCGCTGGATGATAATCCAAAGTTTGGATGCGTGATCTAAAATCCACATAGATTTGAGGGGCACCTGGGGGGCTCAGTCAGTGAAGTGTGTGCCTTCGGCTCAGGTCATGATCCCGGGGGTCTTTGGATGGAGCCTCCCCTGCTCAGCGGGGAGTCTGCTCCTCCCTCTCCCTCTGCCCCTCCCCCTTGCTCATCACACACACACACTCTCTCTCTCTCTCTCTCTCTCTCACTCTCTCTCAAATAAATAAAAACTTTAAAAATAAAATAAAATAAAGCCCATATAGACTTGAATCCAGAACAGCTGATTCGACTTCCCCTTTCACTGAGAACATGGAGCTACCCCAGGAAGGCAGGTGTTTTCTGATTAACGGGCCTAGGAGTTAGTATTTCTCTCGCCGAATTTTCCATGGAGATCTTTCCCTCTGGAGACTTAGCTGAGCCCAAGAACAGGCTAGCTGAGAGGGAGGGTTCTCCGGCTGGCCTGGGTCCGAATCTCCAAACAGAACAGAGCTGACAAACTTAGCAGCTCTGGTGCGTTTCATTTGTTCTCTCGTTCTGCCAACATATATTTATGGCAGGTTTACCGTGAGCCAGGCTCCTGGCACGCTCAGACGAGGAGGCTAGAGCCTGAGCCTCCAAAAGTGCCTGGCTGGGTGTGGCAGAGACAGCCCAGCCCCCCGAAGTGACGATGCGACAGGACAGTAACGGTGGTATGGACCCCCGGCTCAGGGACGGCAGAGGGCGAGGGCCCAGCTCTGCCTGGCGGGAGGAGTGGGTGTCAGGGGGGTGGATTGATGGATCGTCCCCACCAGCAGGAGCTCGCAGCAAGCAAGCACCATCTCCAGGTCTGTGGGAGGGAGGAGGACTGTGCGGCCAGGAACACAGGGAGTCTTTGGGGGGGCGGGTATTTGGGGTGAAGGCGAGCTCCCGAGGGCTCCTCTGCAGCTCAGAGCTGGGGTTCAGAGAGACCTGGAGGCAGCTCTGAAGGGGCCAGGGAGGGAGCCCCGAGAGAGGGATGGGCCGGCAGGCAGACCCGTGAGAAATAGCGAGAAGGTGGAGTTCATGTTTTCTGCTTCCTTTCTCTTAAGGGTGAGCCAAGTGGGGTGTCTCCCATCCATTCTGCCAAGGACCCCATCCTGGAGCGGGGAGCCTAAAGAAAACGGGGCAGGAATCCCAAGCCAGCTTTGGAGTGTGCGCGCGCGTGTGCGCGTGCAGTCTTGTTTCTCTGCGCGTGTTTACCTGTGTGCATGCCTCTGTGTGCACTTTGTGTGGCTCCCACGTGTGTGCATGACCGTGCACGCATGCGTGTGTTTGTGCCCCGTATATATGTGCCTGTGAAAATGTGTACGGCGTGCTCGCATTGGTGCGAGCATGCTTGCGTGTGTTGGTGTGTGTAACATGTGTGAGCGTGCATGCTGTGTGAACGTGCGCTTATGCATGTATTTGAGGGCATGCGCGCGCGCACAAGCGCTCACCAGAGGATCCATGTCTAGACCAGACACTGGTTTTTGTTTTTTTTTAAGATATAAGTGTTTCTTTTTTTTTTTTAAGATTTTATTTATTTATTTGAGAGAGATAGTGAGAGAGGGAACACAAGCCCGGGGGAGTGGGAGAGGGAGAAGCAGGCCTCCCGCCGTGCAGGGAGCCCTATGTGGGGCAGATGCTTAACGACTGAGCCACCCAGGCGCCCCTTGTTTTTTTTTTTTTTTTAATGAAGTCTGACACCTGGGAATGGACACAGCTTGACACCAGCTCTGGGGCGTCTCAGATGAATCAGGTACAGCCCGGCACACAGCTCATCCCCTGGGCAGCTCAGGTTGCTGGAGTCTCCTTGG
This sequence comes from Ailurus styani, assembly GCA_002007465.1. NCBI lineage: Eukaryota > Metazoa > Chordata > Mammalia > Carnivora > Ailuridae > Ailurus > Ailurus styani. The sequence goes on along the minus strand of LNAC01000324.1, from coordinate 2,185,928 downwards.
TGAGGGGAAGCAAATGGAAACCAAATACCTAATCACTGAGAGCACTGCCCCCTGGGACAGCCCACGCCAGGCTCCGGGGAATGAGCGGGGTGAGAGGGCAGCTAAGGGTAGGTGGATAGGCCCCCCCAGACCTGGGCCCAGCCTCAGGGCCCCTGAAGACAGAAAGGTGCCCCAACACCTGGACGTCTGTGTCGGTGCACATGGGTGTGGGGGGCATGTACACACACATACGTAAGAGCACACATGGACAGATCTGTGCAGGGCACGTGTGCATGCGTATGTGTGCACCTGCTCAGATAGGCACATTGGTGTCCATATGTGTGTGCACATGATCTGTGTCTCCTGACACAGGAACAACTGTCTACGTTGACCACAGAGCAACCCAGAGTCACATCTGAGGAGAGTGCGGATGGGGGGTAGCTCCCTGATCCTCCGGCGTCAGAGCTGCCCCGGGGAGCAGACCTTGCTGAGGGCTAGAGGGGTTCGCCGGCAGGTGCAGGACAAACCCCAGGCACTCTGCACCAGGCCCGTGCTGCGGTGGGGCGGGAATTCACGGCCTGCACTGGAGGCCTGGTCTCTTCCTGCGGGCTTGTTGGAGGTCAGCTGATACCACAGCCCGCAATGACAGGGTCATTGTTGGCTTTGAGGCACCTTTCTTGGGCAGCCAAGTCCCTAGAGCTCTCTTTCCTCTTCCCCCGTCAAGGCTGGGGCGGGCAGAGGGGCTAGGAACCGGCATGTGGCCAAGGGATTCAGATGGAGATGGAGTGAGCAGAACTGGCCCATTTTGGCTACAGGTGTGACTTGGCAGCCTGATTAGCCGAGGGTTGGGGACACAGTAGACAGAGATGCCTGTGTAGACAGCTTGCTAGGCCACTGGGCCAGAGGCAGAGGGGAGGTAACCTGGTGGGTGGGACGCAGGACGTACTTGATCCATCTACAGAATACTTCTCACCCGGGAGAGGGGTCGTTTGTCCATTTCACAGTCAGGAAACCAAAGCTCACGGAGGTTGTGGCCACTCAGCCGGCCAAGTCAGAGCCATGGCCACACCGAAGTCACCTGAACCCACTTTGCCACCTCCATGCAGCCCTCCTCTCTTGTTGCTCCAGCCAAGCAGTAGGGCCAGAGGTGCCAAGACCTCTGAGCTGAGTCTAGACATGGGGGAGCTTCCTGGTGCAGACGCTGGACTGGGCATCTGTGATGCTTGAAAATGCACCAGGTTTTCCTTTTGCCTCAGCCCCAGGCCCAAGAGCCCCATTTGCTGAATTATCTCCATTTGCTCAGTGTGCTACGAGATGGGGGGGAACATCCCTTATATTGAATTTTAGAGAAAAGCACTGGTGAGGTGGTAGGCAGGGATCTGGGCTATGGGGCTGCATTTCAGAGGCCCTGCAGGAAGAAGAGTCCCAAAGGGAAGTCCGAATGATATTCAATTTTGTAAAGGGATAAAATATGAGGTGTTAACTAGTCCCTCTAAAGTCACTACTCAGTGTGTGTGTATACACTTGTGCATATAAATATATGGATGTATATATATATGTATATATAAAAAATATTATTCCTACATGAGTTTGGGGCAAGATTTGTTTTATAGGATAAACCGAAGTAGCACAGTGGTGTTTTTTTCCCCCTGGAAGTACTATGCTTATCCACCAATGTTCTTTAGTAAAGGCTTGACTTGGAGGTAAGAAGATAATCCCAACCTCAGGCTTTCTGTAGTTTAGACAGAAAACACAGAACTCGATTTCAGCCTGACATAGGATTGAACCACGGATGGCGCATTGGAGCAGGAATAAGAGTGACAGCTTCTATTCTGATAAGGAGAGCCTGAGCCTCACTCCCTGTACCAGGCCCTGTTGGGAGGGCTTTGCCGATATTTGGTACCTTCATGAATTCAAGCCGTAGAACCTGGAGTAGGTGTTGTTCTTTCCCCGTCTTCGGATGAAGACGCTGAGCTTTCTGTATCTCCAAATGTCCCAGAGATGTGCCATCAATTTTATCGCAAGGACAATATGTTTGCCCCTTGTTCAAGTTTCACTGGGGGAGCTTACTTCTCAAACTCTGGCCATGGGCACTTGTGGCAAGAAAGTAGTCAGAGGGTAACTTCACAAGCATGAGCTGTTTACATGGAGGGGGTGATGTGAGGAGAAGGCTTCAGATCCCTCCCTGAAATGGTAAAAATGCAAAAAAGGAAACCTGGACCATCCTGCTGACGTTCAAGGAAAGCCACAGCCACTTGACAAATGTTCAGGAAGTTTCTGCAAGGTGCTGGGTAGCTGAGCCACAGGGCAGTGGTCACTTGAAGTGGACCCACGGTCCTCTTTCCTGGGTGTGGAAAGAGTGGAAAAAAGTGTGGTGTCAGAGAAGGTAGCCCAGGAGATGCTGGTGGACACGACACATGTTTTCTCCCCTCCAGGGTAAGGCTTGTGGTGAGCACCATCATGGGGAAGTGGGGGTCAGTGTCTACTACATGTCAAGGACCTTCAAAGGCCCCAGCCATGGGGCCATGAAGCAGGAAGCAGCCCTGCATGCTGGGAGGTTTCTCTGACCTGGGCATTAACTGGTGTGGAAGAACTCCTTCTAGAACCTTCTAACTTGGAGATGTGGGCTAGAGAGTGTGGAGCCTGTGTACCTTTTGCCCCCAGGGGCCACCAGCCACAAGGTTGGCTCTGCTGGGCTGGGGCAGTCCGAGTGTCCATACCATGCAGAATTCTGTGCCCAGGCTCTTATCCGACAGTTCCTTCCCCCACTGCCGCGGGCTCAGTCAGGAACCCCATCCCACAAGAGGGTTGCACCTGTCTCACACAAGGGGATGGAGCATGCCCCGATTTGGAGGCAGAGACCCGGGAGTGAGGGTGAACTCAGCCACAAACAGCCGAAGAAAAGATGGATGGAGCAGAAAACCATATTGTGATAATATCACAGAAGGAGGAAAAGCCAAATTTTGAAAATATTTATTCCAGTGACAGTAGAGACCCTTGGACAATTGACTCAGTGACACGCAGAGTGAGTTCGGGAGGATTTTTCAGAACACAGCAAAAAAAAAGAACCAGGCAAGGTAAAGGCAACTGGAGAGGGGACAGCACCTTTGAAGCCAAAAATACTGGAAATCCAATAAAGGCGAGGAGTGTTAATGAAGAATAGAACACAATTAGCAGAAAAGGAAAACATTGAAAAATACAAAGAGGAAAGCCCGCTGAATTGAGACAGATCTGACCCCCTCACTCTACACCAGGAAAACAGATAAATATTGAAGGAGAGCTATGGGATGATCTAATCTGTTGGATGAATGAAAAATAAGGGCCTTCCATGACAAACAGACCAGCTGGCCCTAGTTAGTCTCCCTGCACCCCTACAGTCCGATTCTCCTTGGAGTGAGCCTTGCCCTGAGCTTTTTGCTTCTCTTTCTCTGCCCTCTTGCTTACCCTTCCCTCCTCCTGCTCTCGACCCATCATCATTAATCCCGATGCAGTATACTTGCACTTCTGGTCCTGCCCCTGGGCTGTCCAGATGGCCCAGGTCGTAGGAGAGTCTTCAGGGACCAGAAGCTGGCCGTGCCCACAGGCTGAGTCTCAACCAGTCAGGCTTTCCCAGACCACAAGTGGGACCTAAAATAGGCAGAGAGAAGAGACCCATCCTTCTTTAAATCCAGATCGGTCAGTGGACAAGCCCTGAATAGCAGAAGACACGTAACTACTGGGCCACACTGTAGATCAAATGAGTGACTCGCTGTCCTGAGTCAGTGGGCCCACTGAGTGTGCCCAGGCTAAGCCAGATGCCACCTGGGAAGGCTGCCAAGTCCCTGACCACCTACCCACCCTATGATACAGGGAGGGAAGTGGCCAGCCAGCCAGTCTCTTCTGCGGCAACTCTCGCCCAGAAGGACGAGAAACGTAATTAAAGTCTCAGGTGCCTTTTCCCAAGGGTCATTCCAGCTGGAGAGCCTAAATACCATACAGGGGATGAATGTGCTACATTTATTATTTTCACCATGGAGACGTCCAAGGAAACTGACCTTTTCAGCTTCAATAAAAACGGATTTTCCTGTACGTCCTTTGACAGCAGCTGTGATCATGAGCCAGGCTGAAACTCAATATTAAACACCAAAGAACAGAAAAAGGAGGTGCCTTCCCTTGGCCTGTGGGGGTTATTGACACCCGTCTGCAGCTACACATGGGAAAGCATGGGGGGGGGGCTGGGACTTGCTCTGAAGAGATTCCTATGGCTTTTCTCGGACCCTCATGGCCAGACAGCCCTCGGCATCAAAAGTGCCTATTATTCACTCACTGAGTTCAAGGTGGATTGCACTTGGAACAAAGCCATAGTAGCGGGCTGCTGTGGGAATCTAGAAGGGCTGGGTCTGGGATGCTCAGGACTCATTGTCCCTGCTTATATATGCCCGGGGCCCCCCAGACACCCCACTTTGACTCATCATCCCCTAAAATGCAGCCCAGGGATGGCCATCTTGATGTTGCTTGACTACACTGGTGGGAAAAACCTTGCAGACTGTCTGCCCCACCATGATAGCCAACACTTAGAGGAGAAAAATAGCAGTCAAAGGGTAACAATATTGCCTTGCACTGAAACAAGATGTTTAACAGTGGCAAAACATGGAGTTCCTGTGAAAAACCAAGGGCTTGGCTGGGGGATCGTTGCAAGTTCCAGACTTACCGCAACACCGTACTCAGAATGTCTAGATTGCCGCAAAGGAGGCGAAGGGGGTTAAGAGGTACAATCTTCCAGTTATGAAACAAATAAGACACGGGGATATAAAGTACAGCATAGGGAACATAGGCAATAATATTGTAACAACTTTGTCGGGGGATAGATGGTAACTAGACTTATTGTGGGGACCATTTCTTAGTGTACATAAATACCTAATCACTAGGTTGTGCAATGGAAACTAATACAATATTGTATTTCGATTATTCTTCAATAAAACACAAAATGAACAGTGGCTTGACCTCAGGCATTTCCTCCTTCCTCTCCCACCCTGCCCCAGTGAAAGTGAAGCAGTTTTAAAAGGTAAAAACCAACAAAGACAAAGAAAGATGAGGAACTAAGAGCAGTGAAGGATTTCAGTGAATTCTGGAAGACAGAAAGAAGAGGAAGAGTGAAATACGAGAGGGCAGAGCAGAGAAAATAACATCAGAGGTGCCTTGGAGGGGAGCATGACCCCATGAACCATAGAATCCCCAAGCTCAGTAGTGGAGGGGGTAGGTTCCTGAAGCTGGGAATTAGGTGGGGGGCACTTAGGAAGGAGAGGGAGAAGCAGACTCTCCACTGAGTGTGGAGCCTGATGTGGGGCTTGATCCCAGGACCCCGGGATCATGATGTGAGCTGAAGTCAGCCAATTAATTGACTGAGCCCCCAGGCATCTCCCAAATATATTTTTAATAGGCTTGTGGCAGAGATTTCAAAATATGTGGAAAAAATTACTGATGGGTGTATTGAACACCAGGCAGGTAAAAAAGTGAAGCAACCACCAACTCTAGAGGGAAAGCAAAGGTTGGACAAGAAAGGAGATGGGATGAAAGGATACTTCCTGACTCAACAATAAACAATATTTATAAAATCATCATAACATAAGCAATGACTCTAGTCTTAACCAGAAATGTGACCAGGAATGGTGGTGGAGAAGTAGGGAGAGGGGCCCTAGGAATGCTAGAAACTCATTCATGTAGTGGGATATTAATATAGAACAACAGACCTCCTGCATGAAGACAAGGCCGGGATTGTGACTGTGGATTGGAAACATGGAGGGAAACACGGTGGGGAACAGGTATAAGAAGTAAAAGTGCTGTGCCTGGGATCAAGATTGGGACCTAAGGAAGTAGAATGACGTTCCTTATTGTAAATCTTCCGGCAACATTTGACTTTTGAACTACGTGCATGCATTGCTTTGATAACAACATTTAAAAATTAAACAAAACAGTATTAAAACCTAACGCATGTAATCCAGATGCCCCTTATGATCTAGATAATATTTCACATGCAACAGAAAGACTAAGAACCCTCCTGAGATTTGCGCAGATCTGAGCCTGAGAGTGGGGGAGGGGGTGAATTATATTTTCACGGTGCTTCAGGCTCTGCTGCTCCCTCCACTCAGTGTCCTCTGCTCAGCATCATGCCTCTGTGATCTACTCATCACGGCCCACCCTCCCCAGCTTCCCTAGCCTCTCCAAGTCAACAAGGCCAAAGGCTGTGAATGTTCTGACCTCTGAAGAGGGGGTGCTTCTTAGACTCCCCCTTTTTCCACGGTAGAGCTCCGCGCTCTGGCTAGTCCCCTGACCCCTGCCCCTGTCCCAGCAACAGAAGCCCCCAGGAGCCCCAGCTCTTATTCCCACCACTCCAGGCCCACCGCGGTTGGGTACACGTGTGCGCGCACGCATGCACACACACATGCGCGAGTGCATGCACGCATACACGTGTGGTTCTGCACAAAAAGCAGATCTTCTGAAAAGAACCTGGAATGATCACCTTTCCTTCACCAGGCTCCAATCTCCCAGAACAGAGTGGTGGTTTCAAGCAGCAAAATTTTTCTCCGCTACACAACACACCCCTGACGTTGCCAAGTGCAAGAACAGTGTCTGGGTGGTCCCAAGATGTGATGGTAACACCGCTCTTCCCTGGCAGCTGGTGATCCCCGTGCTCCCTGTGTGGGCACGCAGGGAGCCATGCCGTGTGGCCTGGCCACCATCCACCTTCCCCGAACACGAAGATTGATGCTGAATGCACTGACGCTCCGACTTCCATCTCAGCAATCCAGAGACCCGGAATGACTCACTTGGTGGGCTCCTGATAGGAAGCCTGGGGTCGGCGGTTTTAGGCATACGGAGCTGTGCTTTACTCACCCAGAACAGCTGAGGAAAGACTTTGGACCCCCTTGCAGCCCTTGAAGAGAGTCTCCTCCTTGCGGGGGCCGAGGACTCGGGTTGAAGAACAGTTCTGCACCTACAGCATGACCCCAAGCTCGCGGACAGCAGCACTCTGCTTTCTCTCCCATCTCCCAGCAGTACCATCGTGAGCCTAGGGGACTTCTGGAGGCTAATCCCTCTTCACCAGGTGGCCAGTGCCCACCTTTGGTCCTCTCGGCCTTCCTGAGGACACTGTGCACACAGATGTTCAGGGAGGTGCTGCCTCCAGCTAGCTGGTACCAGGATGAAGCTGCCCATGTCCCTATGGACAGGGCAGCCCCCGGGAAAGGACTCATTGACCCTGGCCAGCCTTCCTGTCTTCGGGCTGCCCTTCCATGTGTCTACTCTGCCCTGTGGAGCCACAAGGAGAGGGCAATGGAAGGTTCCAGAGAAACATCCAGCCGCCACGATAAAGCCACTCCACCAGCGTTGGCAGAGGAGTGAACATCCGGGTCGTGCGCTGCCCAGAGGTTACATCAGTGACCCCTGACCTGGCCGCACCAGCCTCCAGTTCCACCCAAGTGTGGACAGGTGGCCTCAGGACTGCAGAGGAGAAAGGCCCGCAGGCCCAGGCAGCTTGGACTCCTTGAGCCTGGGGGACTTCTTTCCGCCCAGCTCCTGGCCCACCCATGGGTATGCTCGTCTTGGAGCCTGTCCTCTGGAGGCCACATCTCAGGGCTTTTACCTCCTTCGGAATCTGCCTGTCCCTCCCTCCCCACGCCCCTCCTGCCTCCTGCCTGAGCAGACACAAACTTCTCCCCTTGCCCAAGTTTCCCTGAATGAGGACACTGGATATAGTCTTCTCTTTGGGCTGAATCTCCACACTCCCATCCCCTACCCCCACCTCACCAGGACCCCCTTCCAGAAAACTCAGGGGCCACAAGTCAGAAGAAGGGGAGCCAGGCGTCATCGAGAATGGAGTGCCAGAATCCCATCCCATCCACATTTCGAATGTTCTCCCTGGAGCGGGTTGGTCTTGCAGCTGTCATCGGAATCCCGGGGCACGTGGGCTGGTTGCCATAGGGCTGTTCCCTCTCAGTTTCCAGAAACTCCCTGCCCCCACTCCCGAGTCCTCCATGGAACTCCCTTTGGCTGGGGGCCTGGCCTTGAACCTCAAACACACCAGCTCGGACTTCCTGCCTAGCCACCCCTGGCCCTCGCCGAAGAACAGGGCGGTGGGGGCTCACACGCTGTCCTGAGTTGCTATGTGTCTACGGAAACCTTCCCATCTGTGAGGCAGGAAATGTTCCCTCCTGCCACCAGCAAATCTGGTCCTCACTGATCTCCACGCTACCGGGGCCAGGATCAATACCGGTGTGAGCAGAGCCGTGTCCTGAGTTGTTAGTTGTCCTTCCTGGTTTGGAGCATAATCCGTAATGCTTCTCCTGGCGCCCGGCTCCCCACAGGCTCTGGGGGTTACTGAGGAGTAGGGCATCCGGTCAGGGCGGGGGTGGGGAGGACACGGTGTCCTGGGGGCAGTTGCGGGAGAACCATGAGGAGCAGGAAGCTGAGCTGGCTGTCAGCCACTCCAGCTAGGAGCCTGGCTGTCCCCAGTCTGTGGGGCACACACACCTGTCTCCCCTCAGCACCAGGCGGCTGGACCGTCCCCAGACCCCCTCACTCAGCTGAGCTGCCCACACGTCCCTGTCCTTCGAATTTGCCAGGGACAATTTGTTAAGAACCGTCTGCTCAGCCATAATGAGACTTGGCCCTTCCGCTCTGGCCCTGGTGGGGGGTGTTCCAGGGAAACAGGCTTTCCAGGGATGCTCCAGCATGGCCGTGCCGTATCCTGGCAACCAGACCCAAAGCCACGTCCTCCTGAGACCCCAGCTCCAGCCCAGCCCAGGGCAGAGTGGGGACTGGCAGCCGCGCGGGGCTGCCCTCCCTGCCCACCCCTCCCCTCGGCGATGCCTGAGCTGCTCGGGAGTCCGGACCCCTCCCCGGCCAAACACAGCCTGCTCCCTACTGGCCTGCTTTGCCATCACCACCTCTCTGTGCTCCCAGGGCTGTCCTGGGGGTCACCTTGTCTGTGAAGGGGGGTGGGAGGGTGACACTATTCCTCCAGCACCCCCGCACCCCAGGCCCCTGGCTCCCCACCTGCCCACACCCTTCTGTCACTTCTCATTCTCTGGACAATTTGTTTAAAAGCAGCAGCGGTTGAGGTGAATTCGCGATCTCCAGCCACAGACCTCCTCGCCCTCAGGGCAGACCTTCTCTCCCTGGCCTGGCCGTCTTCCCTGAGGACCTTTCTCTGCCCTTCTGATCCAGGAGCTGGAAAGGGGAGCAGCGCACTCCCGGGTGCAGCCCCTCCCGCCGTCTGGGGGGGCCTCCTTGAGTGGGTGACGCCTCAGTTTGCTTTGCCTCAATTTGGGGGCAAGTCTGAAGGGCGGCTCTGGAGCTTTCTGGGGGCCCGGCTGGGGGCACAGCTGTAACCCCACTTCTCTCTCTGCGCACTCCTGCGCTCCTCACTTCCTTACGGGGGTCCCCCCTGAGAGCCCTAGCCCACTCAGAAGCCCCCTGCCCCAGACTCTCCATTTCAGTCTGCTTCCAGGAAACTCAGCCTAAGGTGGCCCTGCGCTCCGGGGCCAGTGGGTTGTGGGGATGAGGGGCTTGGGCTCCCATCCTGCTGGAATCTTCACCACGAGCTCAGAGTTGTAACCCTCCAGGTCCTGACCTCCAGCTGACCGAGGCATGGGTCTGACAGCCCCCGCCCCGGGCCTCCCCTGGATCACCACCTCTGTGAAAGTCTCCCTCAGTGGTGGACATGGTTAATGCTCCTCCCAGACGGTCTGCCAGCCCCTTCGCCCCATCTGGGCGTCTTGGGCCCCGATTCTGGAAGCTGCGCTAACAACTTCCCAAAGGCTTCGCCCACAGGGCCAGGGAGTTCGCATCCCTTGGGAAGCCCTTAGCGGTTTGCTGTTATTGTTGTTTTACAAACACAAGAGCCGAGCTTTTAATATCTTGCAGCTAAAACATTCTGGAAAGGAAATCAACTCTCACAGTGCACGGATACGGACTTGGAACCCTTAGAGCAGGCCTCATGCAACCCCAATGGATGGTTTGCAGGGGGCAGCCACCAGCCCTTCGTCCTCAGCTGGGAGCTCAGGGAGGTGGTGAGAGGAAGGCCCACCAAGGCCCACAGTGACTGGGGCAGGCCTGTGAGAGCCTGGCTCCTCCCTTCACAGTGGGAATGGCTGGGACTTTGCCCAAGATGGCACCTGTGTCTGGCTTCTTCCCTGCTCGGCACCCTTCCCTCCCTGCTGGTCCCTGGGAGCGCACAGGTGCCGCTCTGGGGGCCTGCTCCCGAGAAGCCCCAGCAGAGACACTCTTACCGGAGAAGAGATGGAGTCTAGAGGTGCACACACACTCAAGCCCGTGGGCCTTGGATTTCCATGTTTATGTCAGGTCGGGAAGAATTTCCTCCCACTCAACGATCCACCACCTAAAGACTGCTCACCCACGTTTTCTCCCATTATTTTTGAGAGCTTCGGTTCTTATAATTAAATCTTTAATCCCCTACTTGGAGTTTATTTTGGTACATGGTATAGGGAAGGAAACCAATTTAATATTTTTCATAAACAGTTAACTAATTATCACAGTGCCGCTTATTTATTTATGTGGTTTTTAAATTAAAAATGAATTAGTATATGAAATGATTGCCAAGATATTATTAAGTAAAAAAAAAAAAAGGAAAGAAAACAAAAGGCGGAACAGTGTGTATAATAAGCTCTTATTTGCTTAGCAAACTGCAGGCAAGCACTTCTTTATGCGCGGGCAACTCCTGAAAGGGTTTCTAGAGACCGTTTCTATAAACTGTTAGTGGTTGTTGCCTCCAGAGAGAGGGACAGGGTTCTGGAGTGGAGACCTACTAATCATTGAATACCCTTTGACTTGTTTGAATTTTTTATCATGTTCAGCTATGCCCTTTTTAGTAAAAAATATATTAATTTTAAAAATTCAAGACTCTGTAAGTTGCAAGTAAGAAAACACGGCTGAGCTAACTTGAGCATGTGGGGACACATATTTTAAAGGATGTAGTGATCACCCACAGAGAACAAGGCCAGGAGGGCCACCAGTGTTGAACCAGGGATGCAAAGCTAACACAACAGCCTCTCTTTCCTGTCCAACGGTCTCCAACCTGGATCAGAGGACTTTCCTTCCAATGGAAAATGTCTAAAACCCACCCGTCCTTGCCTTCCCTACTTTCTGAGCTCAGGAAATCATGGGGCTCCACTTCTCAGAGCTCACCTTTCTTTCACAGGGCACAAGTTGACTACTTCAAGTGATAAAACATCCCACGGATAGTAGTAAGTTTCATTTAGAAGAGGTGACACGTTAAGAATCTTCTCGAATAGAACTGCACCCATTCAGTTGCCCATCTAAAGCAGATATCATTTCTTCCTGCCCAGGAGGAATAGGAAAGTAACAGGACCAGTGGATACTTACCTCCCACAGTACTCTGGTGGTTTGCTTCCCTGGCCAGCAGCTACCCCAGGGTCCATCAGTCAAGGGAGGAATTCTCAACCCAGGGTCCTTTGGACTCACTCCAGAGAAGAGCATGATCCCCCTGAGGGGGCTGACTGCCTTGGGAGTCCACACCCAGCTAGACCCCAAGCTCAGAACTGTGGATTTCCTGACGGACTGAGAAGCAATCACAAACTCCTACTGGCCAGCTTTCTCTCCTCTAGCAACATATTTCTTATGAAAATCTGAGCCATGCAACGGCACGGGTCCTCTATGGCTTTACTCTCTGCTGGTCCCGAGCCTAGACCTGAGAGCCAACAAACACCATGATGCTTCTCTAATATGTAACCCAGTTGAGAGGCTTCTCAGTGTTAGGTGTGAAGTCCTCACTGTTGACTTCCTCACCCTCATTCTGCCTCCATCAGCTCATCATCTTTCAAGGACTAACTGCTTGTAACTCCACTTCCTGTACCAATATCTATCACTATTCTTCTGATGACACCGTCCAACTAAAACAAAAATATGTTGTTTTTTTTAAAGGCTGTCGAACTGGCAAACTGAAACTAGGCCTTGGGAAGATCCACCGCTCAGAGCCTGGACTGCCATTGCCGCATGGTTGAAAACATGGCCGCCAACCTTTCCTGGCCAGAGAGGGGACAGGGCTAGCCACACGAAGGACTGACTTCCTTAGTCTGATTCCAAATTCCTGGCCAGAAGATCTTGACTGGGCTGGCTTGGGTTAGTGCCCACCCCAGGTTCAACCCCTCAGGCCAAGATGGTGGGTTGGGGAGAAGACAGGCACATTGTTTAAGATGACTGCTAGCCACCCACCAACTCTGTCAAAATAAGGTGCTGGGATTAGAGATTATTTTGAGTGGAGAAGACACTTCGAGGTGGACAAAAGCCTAATGGTATAGAAGATTACTTTTCCGTTTCAAGAGAAATACATGTAAATTATAGTAAAAGCTTTCAATTCAGGAAACAGGAAACATCCTTGATCTCATATACTGAATCAATTTCTATTAACACCTTGGTGTTCAACTCTTCTGCCTCCTTCCTCCACTTCATCCGTGGGTACACATCCTTCCAGTCTTTTTTCTCTTCGTTTATAATAAATGTTATGTACATGTGGCAGCAGAATATGAACACTCAGCCTGCTTTACTAGAGAATCTAAAGTCTTTGACCTTTTTTTCTCTTCTCTGTTGTATTAGGGACAGAATGCAAATATTTCATTTCTCCTCCAGGAAGCTTTGCATTTTAAGCCCTTCCTGCCCTTGAGGAAAGAAAGGGTCACCAGGTTTTTGGCTGCTAAATGATGGGCTTAATGGCTCATCAAATCAGGCCTATTGTGAAAGAATGAGAGAAGATGAGGGGTTTGTTGGCATTTGAGGTGAGCAATAAACAATACCCTTCTCTCCGCATCAAGTTTTGAACCAACCGAACAATAAAATTCAGTAATCAGGCAGATGGAGATGAAATTGTCAGCTTTGGTTCTGATGAGGCTGACGTGAAGTCGTGAGGAGCTGCAGCCCCTGTCGAGATTCCTAATATTAAACCCACCACATATCCCCTCCCCTCCAGCTGGGACACTGGTTAGTGACACCTCCTTGCATATGTATCTACAGAAATGGGTCATACCACATTCACTTCGTTCTGAAACCTGCTTTGTCCTTTATCAATACTCTTTGCTTTACAAATCTCCTTTAATTGATGCCCGAATTGTTTTCACATGGGGACTATTATGAACATCCATATTTTTATTGTTTTTAACCCATTTGAAGATTTCCTTATCATAAACTCCAAGAAGTGGATCACATTAAAATTGTGTATGCATATTGCTACATTGGTCTCAGAAAGATGGTAACAATTCAGAATCTGCCTAAGAGGGTATAGAAGTTCCTGGTTTTTTCCCATGGGCTCACCAGCATTGGCAATTATCCTTTTCGGCTCTTTGCAAATATGAAAGACCAGAAACATATTGTTTTAATACATATTATTGATGATCACTAAAGTCGGATGTCTTTTAATGTTTTTGTGCATTTGCACTTCTTTTGGAAGATTGCATTTGTCTTTTCATTTTTTTCTTATTGATTTTTAAGAGCTCTTTATATGCTGAGGACAATAACCTTTTGCTCATTGTAATGTATTGCAAATCATTTCCCATATACACTCCTTGTCAAATTTTGTTTTCTGGTTTTATGGGAATTATTTGGAAATTTTTCACTATACGCATGCCAGGTATATTACAAAATATTTACTATATACCAGGCACTGTTCTAATTGCTTCACGTGCATTAAATTATTTAATCCATACAACAACCACCCTGTGAGGTTCATACTATTATTGTACCCATTTTTCAGATGCAGAGATAGGCATGGAGAAGTTAAATAACTTGTCCAAGGGCACATAACCAGTAAACAAGACTCAAGCCCATTCACTGGTTAAGAAGTCCTTGCTCTAACCATAACCTAATGCTGCAAGTATTTACGCTAAACCCTGGAGAATCTGAAATGTTTCCTTGGGTTGTGGCTGGCATATGCATGTTAAAAAGCTCCCCAGTTTGTCATACCCCAAGGATGAGCATCAGTGATAAGTGGTGTTTTATTTGTGTTTTGCCCTACAGACATTCTAAATTTTTATGTAGTCCAATGTGTCCTATTTCTATTTTTCTTTAGTACTACATAAAGAAAAGGCCTTCCTCAGCCCAAATCTGTCAGTTATCTATTGCTGTACACAACACTCCACTCCAAAGTATAGAGGCTTAAAATGATAAATATCTATTAGTTTTTATGATTCTCTGGATGGCATTTGGGCAAAGCTCCACTAGGCAGTTTCTCTGATGGTCTCACCTAGGATCACTCACGTGGTTAAAACCGGCAGTTGGTTCTGGCTTTTGGCTGGGATGTCTTGGTTCTCCGGTAGAGAGCCTCTCTTCCTCCAAGAACCCGGGCTGGCCTCCATCATGGCACAGTGGTCTTTGGGCTAGGACAGGGTTAAGTAGAAGCTACAAAGAAGCCTTAAGGCAGAGGCTCCAGACCTGGCCCAGGATTACCCCCCTGCATTATATTGGCCCAAAGTAGGTTATGAGACCAGCCTAGATCCAAGGGGTAGAGAGGCAGACTCCACTCCTTGATGGAAAGAACACCAAAGCTATATTGCAAAGGGCCAGAGACATAGGAAGATAGATTCACTGGAGGACATCATTGTAACAACATGCCCCAAGATGTTGAAATCACTCTTCTACAGTGTCTTCTAGTACTTTTTTTTTCAAGGTAAAATTCACATAACATAAAATGAACCATCAACCATTTTAAAGTATACAAGTCAGTGGCATTGAGTATATTCACAGTGTTGGGAAACCAATATCTCTATCTGGTTCCAAGACATCTTCGTCACCCAAAAGGAAAACCCATACCCTTTGATTGGGCAGTCATTTCCGAATCTCCTCCTACTCAGCCCCTGGAAACCACTGCTTTCTAGCTCTATAGATTTACCTGTTCTGGACGTTTCCTATAAGTGGCATCATACAACATGTGGCCTTTTGCATCTTGCTTCTTTCACTCGGCATCATGGTTTTAAGGTCCATCCAAGTTGTGGCACATCACCAGTGTGTTGTTCCCTTCTATAGCTGAATAATTTTCCATGGTATGGGCATGCCACACTTTTTGTATTCATTCATCAGTTGGTGGACATTTGGGGTATTTCCATCTTTTGGGTTTTATGAATATACTGCGATGAACATCTAGTACTCTTGATTCTTCTTATATTGAAATTTTGCCCACATCTGGGATTCAATTTTACACTGTTCAAAGTAGAAAATCGGACTCCATGTTCTTCCTTTTATCCCAAAGATGTGTATTGATAGACCATCCTTCTTACACCAATGTCATCAGCCACTCTTACCATGTCACGACATGTGCCCTTGGGCAAGTTACATAACCCCTGTTGTGCTTTAGTTCCCTAATCTGTAACTTGGAGTAGTAATAGTAACCCATGTCACAGGATGGTTGTCTGCATTAAGTGAATTCATACATTTCAGGTGCTTAGAACAGGTCTTGGCACATGGGAATTATCTGTTACTAAGTAACCATCATTAGGGACCCCTGGATGGCTCAGTCAGTTAAGTGTCTGCCTTTGGCTCAGGTCATGATCCCAGGGTCCTGGGATTGAGCCCCACATTGGGCTCCCTGCTCATTGGAGAGTCTTGCTTCTTCCTCTCCCTCTGCTTCCCTCTCCCCCTCTCTCTGTCTCTCATGAAAAAATAAATAAAACCTTTTTTTAAAAAATTATTTTAAAAAAGTTCCCATCATTATTCTTAGTCATCCCAAAGTTCTACATATGCAAGAAGCCACTTTGGACTCTTTCTTGTTCTGTTGTTCTCTTTGTCTGTTTCCACTTAAAATGAGCACCATTTTATATTTGTTTCCATTTCCCGTGAGCCAAGTCTACCTTCATTGTTCTTTTTTTAAAAAAAGTTCTTAGTTCATCTTGGCCATTTGGAATTCTTCCAGTTGAATTTTATCAGGCTCTTCTCCCTAAATCCTGCTGGGATTTTTATTAGAGTTACATTTATAGATTAATTTAGGGAAAATTGAAATATTTTTATTACCAAGTCTTCTTATGCCATAACATGGATCTTCATTTATTACACTCTTATTTTATATCTCACAGTACACTTTTATAGATTTTTTTTGTATAGGTATTATAGATTTCTTTTGGTTTATCCCTGGATATTTTATATTTTTGTTGCTATGGTAAATGGGATATTTTTTCATTATATTTAAGTAGTTACTATTTGTATTTAAGGAAACTATGGATCTTGGCTCTTGTTTTGTTGTTGATGTTCTAGTGTTTTTTCATTTTTCTTTTAAAGCATATCTTCCAAACTTCTTTTCTCTTTTATCCATCATTTTATCTATTTTTATTTCTTGACTTATTGCACAGATTAAGACTCTCAGAATGCTATGAGATAACGGGCATTGCAGGTGTGAAAAGGGTTGGAAGAGTGGCAGTGGGTGGCGGGGAAGGTGTTTCAGTGCAACAGTGTGAACACAAGTTTGCAGGAGGAAAGTGGTGATGTGTCTCCAGAATGGTACAAAGAAAGGAGAAGTTGGTCTTGAATACCACAGTGGGGACTGTGGGTTTGACTTGGGAGTGGTGGGCATCAGACTGGTATGCTCAGGTTGTATTTTGGAAGCATGGCTCAGAATATGGTGGAGGCTACACCACGGGGGCGGGGGTGAGACCCAGACAGAATGATCAGAGGGGTCCTCAACAATCATCAGATGAGTGGTGGTAAGGACAGAAGCTGGGTAGGAGTGTCTGCTGGTGCCCTTGGTGATGAGGGATACCAGGTCTCCCGTTGGATTGGGTCCTAAAACCCTGGGGCCCTGTGTCGCCTAGGGAGCACACCCAGAATGAAGGTTCAAGCTTCTAAAGAGGTTCACTAAGGTGGCAGAACCAAGCTAACAGCCCCGTACCTCTTCGAGCCTCCCCTTCCAGAAGAATGTCTACGTTCTCGGTTGTACCTCCAAGAGGGGGTGGGGTTTTGCGGGGTTTGTTCTTGTTTCTGTGATTGATTGTTGGGTGTAACATAACTGGCACACGTGAAGACTTAAGATTCCAGGCCTCAAAGGGATAGGGCTCCGGGCTTTAGGGTAAACCCATCTCCATCCCCACCACCATCAGTGGTGGTGACTTTCTTCTCCTGTGGTCAAGGCCCCTCAGGTCCCCTCCTCCATTATCTGTCTTTGGTTGGCTCAGCCCCATAAAGGTCTAGGGTCGCAGTGGTCATCTCCAAGTTGGAGGGAATGTCTGCGGGGCAGACCTGGGAGACAGTGACCAATGTGATAGCAGCACTTCCCCAGTCCCATCCCCTCCACCCAGGATCCCCAGGGGAGATATTCAGACTTCTTCCCTCCCCTCCCTATCCAGCCATCGTAGAGAAGAAGAACAAGAGGCATCCAGAGGTGGGCCCCCATCCGGAGACTAGAGAAGAGAAGTCAGCCCCTTGCAGCAGGGCAACGAGGTAGGCAGCTAACAGGTGAGAAGAGAAGGGACAGTCCTGGGGCAGAGAGGGGAGCAGGTTGATGGGGGATGGCGGGGGCCCTGTGAGGAGTTTGGGCATGGGGTAAAAGTCCTTGAGGACCTCAAAGTCTTCAAGAGCAATCAATGTGGGGAAGGACCAGCCCTGGCAGAGACCCCTTTGTTCCCCTGACCCCAAACTCCACTAAGGAGCCTAAGCCTCCCCTGATTCTGCCGGGCTTTCTGCTGGGTCTGGCTGCCTTTCGTCATCTTGATTCCAATCAGCATGAAAGCAAAGCGAGCGTCCCTGGCTTTTGGTTCACCAAGGCCCAAGAATGATGGTGGGCAGGGGATAAACTGTGATTTTCTACCCAAGCCCAGTGCTGGATTCCCAGTTGGGACTTTGATTTGGTAGTTGGCAGAAGGGTGCCTGGTAGTGATGCGGGGGATGGGCTGCTGGATGGACAGGATTGCTCCGCCCACACCTGCCAATGCTCTATGCTCAACAGCCCCACCTGGTGTGCTCGACAGCAGAAACGCGCAGACCTACCTCTGGCGATACAGAGAAGGTGCAGGCTTTTCCGTGTCATCCCAGGACCTAAACAAGGTGGGAGACCACTCCCCTTGCAAATTGCTTGCTCATATTATGGGGATCCTGGCCCCTCCCTCAAGGAGGTCGCCGAATTTGCACCTCCCTCTCTCCATGACAGACCTTGCCTGGGGGGCACTGCCTCCACCCCGTCTCTGCTTGGCCGGTTACTCACCAGTGGACACGAAGGACCAATCCAAGTCCGGCGTTGGCTTTACTGTTGTGTGTTCACGTTTGCTGAGAGGAGAACCTATTGGAAATCAGCACGGATGGAGCATTTTAATTAACAGAGCTGGTCTGAAACATGAGGCTGACGCAAGTTTGCTCATCGCCGAAGATGATCCCAGTTTAACATCCGGAGAGAAAAAGCAATGAAGGCAATAGATGAGACGAGGCAATATTGGGAGTTTATGAATCTGTGCATTTTCTTGTGGCTTCACGGTGATCGCTTTTAAACTGGCTGTCACCCATGCGTGAATTATCACCTCAACCTGGGAAGATGGGGAGGCCGACAAGACATACACCCGCGCACAGGACATGGGCACTCGCCCAGCTCATAATTCTTTCTTATGCTGCAAAAGTGGAGAGCACTGTGATAGTAAAGAGAGATGTGACCCTTGTGATGTCTTGGGAAAAAAAAAAAGAAGAAGAAAGAAAAAAAAAACAACCCTGGGGGCAGGAGAGGAAAGAGGAGAGCTCAGAAATAAATAACAAAGCAAGGCGCTATTTACATACCCAGGGAAGGCCTCTGAGACAGCGCGCAGTGCCTTGGATGTCAGTAATAACTCGGTGATGGAAATAAAGAGACTCTGCAAACCCACATCACCCGAGATGGTATCAGCACCGTCTCTTCCCTTTGTTTCCAGGCAAATTCCAGCACAGCAGGGGGCCAGCCAGGCCTGTCAAAGGGAACAGGGAGGTGGGGGGTGGGGGGTGAGTCCAGTGGTCCCCATGAAGACTCAATTATGTTGGTTGTGAAGAGATTAATTAGAATTGAATTTTCTATTGATGTAAACCTGCCTTTTGCACCTGCTGCTGGCATCCTCATTACTGGTTTTCTATTACAGGGGATTATATGATGCGGGGAAATAAACTTTATGCTTCCCGAGCGGCACTCTTCAAATGGGTTTATTGTACTTAAGCTGGTAGAGAAGAGGGTAACCTGAGAGATATATGATTTAACCCATTTTCTTCTTCTTCTCCTTTTTTTTTTTTTTTAACACAAGGGAACCTCCGTCCATTTGTGGAAATTGTAAGGCACAGAGGGTTTTTTTTTAATCTTTTTAAAAAGATTTTATTTATTTGAGAGAGAAAGACAGGGGGGGGGGGGGGGGGGGGGGAGGTGGGAGAGGGAGAAGCAGGCTTCCCGCTGAACGGGAAGCCCAATGCGGGGCTCGATGCCTCGACACTTACTAGAAATCACCAACGCCCTGCACTGGGACGAGTCACAGCATGCGATTCTCTGGGGGACATGGGCCAGAGGTCCGAGGGTAGGGAATTGGAGTCCCTGGGGTTTCTGTAACTTCCCCTTGGAGAATGGGTGGAGGTGTCGTGGAGGGGTGGGCAGCGTCTGTGGTCTGGGGAGAGCTGGTGACCCAAAAGAATCTCCTGTCCCGTGGACCACCTGCTCCTCCCTTCCAAAGTCAAGTTTGGGAGGCCGGGGTTGAGAGTGGGACCCGCCCTGCCCAGGACAGGCTCAATAATTGTTCATTAAATGGAAAACAGCAGCATCATCCTCAGGAGCCCTTCATCCTCTCCTGCTGGGATAATGACTAACCTTTTGGCCTCTGCTGTCCAAGCTGTTAAATGCCTAGAAACAGGGAGGAAGCAAATAATTCTCAGCAATTTTGTATAGATCTGAATTTCATCTAAATCACCTTAAATGATGCTACCTTCCAAACATGCCCTGAACTTGGGTCTCCAAGGACGAAGGTGGTCCCTCATGTCCTTATGTGGGTGCACCTGGCATCTGGTTTTTTGGGGGGCCCCTAGGAGCTGCAGTTGGGGGCCTAGATGGGACACATCAGTACAGGTCTTTCCTGTACTGTCTTTCCCAGGTATTTTTGTGATGAACTCAGTGTGAGCCCCACAGTCCACTGATGCCCTTGCTTCTTTTGAGCAGCCACCAAGGAGAATGCTTAGCCACAGTCCTTGCGTCTCTGAAGCATCGCCAAACTGGTTTCAAATTAAGGAGGAAGGGCTATATCCGGTCCCTCCCCTGGCTGGGTCAGTTCCTCTCTGGTTTTCCTCTGGAGGCAGCAAGGAATCCTTCACAAACGTGGTTCACCAAGAAGGTTCCCCGGGGCTCCTCAGCCTCCTTGTCCAAGAGGCGGGAGAGCTGGCATCCGAAAGGGTCAGGAAGTGACCTCAGAGATAAAGCTATGACTGACTCAGAAACAGGGAGGAGCCTGGATTTTGGCGAGAGGTGGGGGATGTTGGGGGGGTAAGAGGGTCTCGGTGTCTTTTACGTGTTTTACCCCCAACAAAGTGAAACCTCTGCCTCATGCACTCATTCAGTAAATATTTATTGAGCACCTACTACATGCCAGGTGCGGCGGGGAATACAGCCATGAACATGGCAGACTTGGTGTCTCACGTCCCGGAGCTTATATTCTGCTGGGTCAGTGGGTCTTTCTAATTAGACCCTCTGTCCTTACTCTGGAGCTAGAGCCCTAAGGGAAATCAGTCACAGCCACAACCACCACCTCTGGGCATGTGGAGAATGAAGAAGAAACTGTGGGATGAGGAAATGTTTTAAAGGAATCTCTTGATTGTGAAGTAAAACAGACGGAAAAAAAAAAAAAGCCAAAGAAACGGACAGCTTCAGGAATTATTATAAAGACCACCACTGGATCGAGGACTAGAACTTCACCAACGTCCCCAAAGTCCCTCAGGCGCCTCCTAGCAATCTCAGCTGCCTTCCTCCCTGCAGAAGGGACCCCTCTGCTGACTCGCAGAGTAATCTATCCTCCGGCTCTCTTTAGAGTGTCTCACTTGAGTGTGCCTTCCCAGACAGATGAGGTATTCCTGCCCGTTGTAGAAAAGCAGATCCATCTTTTGAGTTTCTTTTAATCTATAGGTTCTCCCCCTCCATCCCTTTCTTTCCTTTACAATTTATCTGTTGAAGAAGCAGAGCCTTTGACCCAGAGTTCCCCGCTGTCGGAATTCTGCTGATGGATACCCTTGATGCGGTTCAAGAGTGATCCTCTGCATTTCTTGCAAATTGGCAGCTGAACCTAGAGGCTGCATCAGCCTCAGATTCGGTCGTTTTGGCAAGACCATGGGTGGTGGTGTGTTCTTACACTGGGAGGCATGTGATGTCCGTTTGTCTTTCTTTTGGAGAAGTTAGCAGCCGTTGGTCACTCAATACCTAGCTCTGTTCATTCACTGGAGGTTTCAAAATGGTGATATCCTAATTCTATTATTTCTTTTATATATATCAACTTGAGTACTTCTATAAAGAGATGGTCCATAGTAAAGACAGGATAAATGTTTGATTCTTTCCTCTTATTTACCCGTTTCCGACAGAATTTGTTTCTTATCATCTGAAGGCGGTGACGTTTTACGAAGCATTATGTATTAAAGGTTTAAGAATATTTGATGGGTTTTAATTCATTACAATTATAATCTTTATTGAAGCCTAGACGGTTCCATATTTGGCCACTGGGAACTTCTCGCAGATGGCCCCCGTGTCCTTTGACACAATCGTTTAGTATCTGCCACCCTCCTTGCTTCCTGGTGTGACAAGATGTGCCCGGCTCATCTCACACACTTCTTCCTCCAGACCTGGGATGCAATCAGCCGTGGAGAAATCAGACCCAGAGAAATCAGCCGTCTCTCCACGAAGTCCTGATGTCTATTAGTGGAGAATCTCTCTTAAGACAAAACAAAAGAAAACAAACATAAAATGTCAAGAAAATGAGAAGACAAGCCACAGACTGGGAGAAAATATTATAAAGACATATCTGATAAAGGTCCGTTATCCCAAATATACAAAGAAATAAAAAGAAATGAGCTGTCAAGCCACAAAAAGACATAAAGAAACTTCAGTGTGTGTCGCTAAGTGAAGGAAGTCAATTTTAAATGGCTACACTCCTGTGATCCCAGCTATATGACATTCTGGAAAAGGCAAAATTGTGGAGGTGGAAAAAAAATCAGTGGTGCCTGGGGTCAATGGGAAGAGGGGGAAGGAGGAGGGATGAATAGGTGGAGCACAGGGGATTTTTAGGGCAATGAAACTGTTCTGCATGATACTATGATAGTGGATACATGTTCTTATTCATTTGTCAAAATCCACAGAATATACAACGTCGAGTGAGCCCTAACGTAAGCAATGGACTTGGGTTGATGTTGGTCAATTTGTACATTGATTGTTGTACCAACAATGTACCTGAAGGCCACTGGATGTTAAAGGTAGGGGAGGCTGAGTGTGTGGGGAGGGCACTTAGGGGAGACTCTGTACTTTCCACTCCATTTTGTGGTGAACCCAACCCAGCTCTTAAAAAATAAGTTCTATGAATTATTGCAGAAAAGATAAAACCTCATGAATACCGATTCCTTTTTTTTTTTTTTTTTTTTTTTTTTTTTTTT
>LNAC01000324.1:2152779-2163339 GCA_002007465.1 Ailurus styani | reverse complement strand
AAAAAGATAAAACCTGATGGAATACCATTCTTTTTTTTTTTTTTTTTTTTTTTTTTAGCTTTCATTTATTTGACAGAGAAAGACACAGCAAGAGAGAGAATACAAGCAGGGGGAGTGGGAGAAGGAGAGGCAGGCTCCCTGCTGAACAGGGAGCCCGATGCGGGGCTCAATCCCAGGACCCTGGGATCACGACCTCGGCTGAAGGCAGATGGTTAACAACTGAGCCACCCAGGTGCCCCTGAATACTGATTCTTAAATTCAAATTCAGAGTTATTGGGCGTGTACCTAAAATCTTCTTTTTTATACCTGAATTCCTTTTTCAGACCCCAGACTCACAGCACAGGAGATGACAGAGTTAACATACCTAGCAATGACTCTTACCTTATTCTCACACCCACAATACCGTCCATGTAAAACATTAATACTTCCTCAGTCAACGTCATTGAAAACAGATAACATTTTTCCCTGTGCTACTCATTCCCCAATCCCTCCTCTTTATAGACAGCTGTCATATATCTAGCCCATCAGAGCCTCTAGCCATCATGCACTCTACTCTTTCCTTTCTAATCCTCATTTATTCTTAATTCTATAGACAATTTATATTTAATGTTCACCTCCTTATGGTGATATCCCTCTGGTCACCTTGGCTCTCTGAGGCTCATTTTCTAGAAGATTCCTCAGGAGGTTCTCATGGGGTCAGTATTTCCTGAATTCTTGCATGTCGGTGTGAATCTGTACCCTCTACACTTGACAGTCAGTTTCCCTGGATATAAGATCCTTGGTTCACATTTTATTTTCTTGAGTATCTTAAATATAGTACTCTACTTGCTCATGGCACGTGTTGCCATCAAGAAGTTGACAATAATCCAATTTTCTGAATCCTGTGCTATTTTCGCTTAGCTACTCAAAGGGTTTTTCTTTTTCTCTAAAGCTTCATACTAAACTAAAATTATGGCTTGGTTTTGGTCACTCTGGGTCAGTATTTTCAGGAATGTGGTGTGGCCTTTCAATATGTAGTTTCAACCCTTCCTTATTTCTGAGAGGTTCTCTTGAAATACGGCTTTTGTTATTTGCTTTGTTCCCTGACTTCATTTTTTCCCTCCTTCAGGGACTCCTATTCTCTGTGTGTTGGGTGGTCTTTACCTAGGTTCAGGATAGTTCACTTTTTCTTAAATTCTTTGTATTGTGCTCATTCTTTTTGATCTCTAGAAATTTCCACGTTTTCCCATCCTCTCCTTCTTCTAAGGTGTTCTCCGTCATGTTTACCCATCTTTGTATTCTTTCCAATTTAATGTCTCAAAATGATGTCTTTTAGACCCAACTTTTTCTTCAGTTTGTCATTTTACTTCTGAGCTTTTCCATTTCTCATTTATGTTTTTTTAAGATTTTATTTATTCAGGGAGCCTGGGTGGCTCAGTGGGTTAAAGCCTCTGCTTTCGGCTCAGGTCATGATCTCAGCGTCCTGGGATCGAGGCCCGCATCGGGCTCCCTGCTCAGCGGGGAGCCTGCTTCCTCCTCTCCCTGTCTCTCTGCCTGCCTCTCTGCCTACTTGTAATTTCTCTCTCTGTGTCAAATAAATAAATAAAAATCTTAAAAAAGAAACGATTTTATTTATTCATTTGAGAGAGAGAGCATGAGAGGGGAGAGGGTCAGAGGGAGAAGCAGACTCCCCATGGAGCTGGGAGCCTGATGCGGGACTCTATCCTGGGACTCCAGGTTCATGACCTGAGCCGAAGGCAGTCACTTAACCAACTGAGCCACCCAGGCGCCCCTATGGTGTTTGTTCACATATCATTTTCTTAATTTATTTTAGCTCCTTTTGGAATAGTAGGTTATAGGTTTTTATTTGTTTGGTAGGCATGTCTCTCTGGTGTGCTTTTCATTGTCTGTAGAGACGGCGTTCTACCGCTTATTTTCTTTTTTCTTAAAACAACTTTGTGTGGGATCTGACCTTGATCCCTTTCTGCTGCTCATTTTTGTAAAGGTGAAATTAATTTTTCTGAGCTTTTAAAAGGAGGTTTCGTTCAAGATAGCTTTTCCAACTTCCAGCTTTCTAACTTCACAAAGCTCCCTGTTTCGTTTCATGCAGTTAAAAGGTATGTCTCCCCCTTTCATCTGGATCTTCTGTTTGCTTCCTCTCTATTCTTGCTCTGTTCAATTTTGATCCTTCTTTCAGTAGTTTCTCCTCGGTGTAGGGCCCTGTCCCGGAAGGAAGACCTGGCTGGTCAGCCTCAGGAGTTCCCAGGGGCTAGACTTTCCATCCTAAATGTTCTTACTTGATGACCTTTGCCTTTACACACTGTAGCAGTGGGCAAAATGCCTCCCAGTTTCAGCTACCATCTAAAACTGGAGTCGGGTGCTTTCCAGTGGACACCTATTGGCTATTTTGGGGTACTTCTGTTCTCAGGCATTACAAGCACCCCATTTCTTCCCTTTGCCACTATTTTGATGTTTGGGGGGATACATTACCCACTCTTTTTATTGTGAATGTTCCCCACAGGTGTTTGGTCTTCCTTTCTAGTTGGGCTGTCTGTTTTTATTAGCAGATTCAAGAATATTCAAAATTATACCACTAGCACTGCTACCATCTTCTGAAAAATGTCCCGGGGAGAACTTTTAATATTGTCACTTTAACAGCACTAAAGCATGCTTCATCACAAGCAGACCAGAAGAGAAAAACTATGTAAACATCTGCTTCCAAAGGCATCTGCTTCCAAAGCCTGGCGACCGTGGCAATTTGGGTGGAGTGTTATGTGCTGATGATGACATTGCAGCAGACCCTGTTGATCCTCTCTCTGCATCTGAGTTCAACAAGGGAGACCATTCCAACTCCATCTCTTGAGCTTCTGCATCTCTCCTTTTCTCTCTCTAGAGCTTTCCCTGGTACCACCCACGGGCTTGCTTTGTGCTGCCTGAGATCACTCTGAAATGAACTGCCTGCACCTGGGTAAGCTTGTTTTGGGTCTGCTTTGGGGTGAACACAGCCTGAGACGGACGCAAAGCTGTGTTCCAGGAGCCTTGCCTGTTTCAAACACCTCTCATGTAGTATAACCTGCTGATGATTTTCAAAGACAGAATGATGTTAGCTTCATATTTTTAATAGTCTTTGGTGAGACACATTTTTATTACACACAAATGAAATGCTTGTCTTTCCTGTCTACACACCCCTTTATTCCCTCAAAGGGCCCTGGTCAATTAGCTGCATCCCCTCGACATTGTCTTTCCTGAATGCTAGGTTTGTTTTCCTAAATTCAGCAATCCTATTTTCTAAACGTAGAGTCTATCCTTTTTCTGGGCATGAAAATGAAGAGTCCTTTATCTGTAGGTGCAGAATATCCTTTGCGTTTAACCAAATATATATTGAATTATCATCCCTGGTTCTTTGTGGCTGAAAGTCTTATGAATGAGGACAGGAAAAGTGAGACAGGTCAGGTCACATGCCACCTCTTCTGTGAAGCCCTCCCTGATGCCCCAGGGAAGTCCACTCGGACACCTCTCTCATGGCTCCACCATAATCTGCCTGGCATTCTAGTCCGTCTGTCCGTCCGCCTTAATCCTTGACTGCGTGCTGCTCTCCCCAGTGCCTCCCCCAATCCTGGCCCGAGTAGACCCTCAACAAAGGCTTTGCTGGGCAATCTCTGCTTAAAGTCAGGTGGTTCCAGACCCCTGAAAAAGAGGCTGGGGCTTCACCCTGGAGCCTGCTTCCAACCGGTGCCTCATATCAGCACACCTCTAATGAGGGCTGATGGGGGCCCCTTCCCTGCCCCCCCCGAATCCTGGGACAACTCGGGGAGCCTGGAACAGGCACAAAGGGAGGACTCATTTAAGCCCCAGCCCTCGCTGCTGAGAGCAAGCAGACAGGAAGCTCTGTCTGAGGACAGGGACGGGGAACAGAGTGTGACAGGCTCCATGCTGGGACCTGCGGAGCTGCCTTCATGCCACAGGGCCCTTCGGGTGGTGTCAAAAGAGGAGATTTGGGTTGTCTTGTTTTTTTTTTTTTAAACCTAACTTTAAACACTATTGACAGCAAGATGTCTCCAGCACGAAAGCCAACAGGGAGGCAGTGGCTCAGTGTTTCCATAGCTACCGACAGGACGCCACTGGGCAGTGTTCTGAACTCCAGAGCATCTCAGGCTCTGCCTGCAGGATGAAGTTTCCTGGGCTCTGGGAGAACTCAGCAATGAAGTGGCAGTGGCTTATCTTGGTTTCTGCTGCAGCTGCCTGCCATTTTCACTGACACGGTTTAATTTCTCCAGGTGTCCGAGGCTGTGCCCTCCGATCACTCCTGCGTCTGGGAATCCTGGGGAAGCCGGAGATGTCCCTTGCCCTCGCGAACCTGCTGCGGGTCAGGGCATCTGCTTCCAATGCCTGGTGACCCTGGCGCCTTTCTGGCACTGAGGGATGGCTCAGCAGGGTCGGGAGGACAGTTTCCTGGGTGGCTGGCTGGCTTTCGGTGACCAGTTGGTCGTGGCATACGAGGCACCGACAGGACGTTCTGGCATTACCTGCATCCGGTTTGGAAAACCCTTGGAGTGTCTGCAGAACCAACCCCCCTCTGGCTTTTCCAATTTCTCCCTCCGAGGGAGCCTGCAGGACCAAGGTCTGGGCGCTGTCCTCTAAGGACGCCCCGGGTATTTCCCGTGGCGCCATCTTCCCACGGAGGAGCGGGCAGCCAGGGTGCTGGAGGGGGAGATCATTCCTGAGCGGCTGCTGCCCTTGTGTGTCCTGCTGAGGGACAGGCTGCCTGATTGATGGGCTCCTCCTGGTCTCGTCTCCTTGGATGCATCATCACCAGGCTTTTGTTTTCAGTCCCGGTGGAGAGATTCCTGCTGCCAGGCGTTGTGCGGGCTCCCGGCGCAGTGTGAAAATACCACTTGCTCAGGACTGCCTGGAGACGCAGGGTAGTACCTGTCGCTGCATTTCCATCTCTGCTCAGCCCGCCCACGTGGATTGGGGTGCAACGCTGCTAGAAGGGTCTGAGCAACCCTTGAGAATAACCCAAGGCTTTGGGGAGATTTTTAGAGCGTCTGTCCTGGGGGCAGACAACAATCCTACCCACCTTAGTGACCCCTTGGCATTCCAGCTCCGAGGACACAGACCTGTGGCTCCTCCAGCATGATGCCCAGGCCTGGCTGTGAAATTGCCACCCGCGTGACCTCCGTCTCCGTGTCACGTCACGTCTCTGTGTCACGTGTCGGCGCTCCTCTGACTACAAACCTCCGGGATCAGGGAAGTCCCACAGTGCACATCCTCACCCAATGGCATGCTCCTGGGGGGCATCTGATAAATGTTTCCAGAGTATGCCTGTTCAAAACCATCCTTTCTTTCTTTTCAAAATCACCAAACCCGGTTCTTAATACCAAGCATTAGATGTAGAATAGCATTCACATTTGCATTTAAAAACATGCTTTTAGCTAGCTCAGGAACTCAGAAGACACTTAAGCCCCACTCTCCTGCCACAGGATGGAAAGATACGCGTAGATTTATAACCCTTGGTCAGGGTGGGAAAGTTCTAGAAATGTGCACTGGGCTGAAGCTAATCTTGCCCTGAGAGCACCCCCTGGCCTTTCAGACCCTACAGAGCACTGGCGGCGGCGGTGGTGGGGGGGGCGGTGCTCGGAGACCTGTACTCACTGTGCTCCGGGGAGCAACCGGCAGCCCCATGACAGTAGGCTGAGTTGTGCCAATCTGGCCTGAGCCAGTGGGGGTCCCAGAGAATCCACAAGCTTTCCCAACAAGGCAACATTTAGAAACAAGTGCCATGAATTGATTTCATATAGTGATTTCCACATAATAGTCACCCCCAGTTAATAATGAACAGTGTGTGGCCAAAAAAGAAAAAAAGAAAAAGAAGTCTCAGCCATGCTCACTTGAGGGACTAGAGAGAATTATGTGTAACGGGTTTGTTTGTATCTGGAGGAAGGTAGATGAACTGAACCACCCCCGTGGCCAGAGAAGTCAGACCCTTTACCATCTGAGGCAGAGGAGACGCCCCCAGCAAGCCTATTCCCACCCTCTTTGACTGACAGTGAAAAAGTCAACTTCAGTCCCGTCCTGCATGACGTGAATGCTGAGTTAATTTGGTCCAAATGAAAGAGCATTTACTGAATTGTGACATAAAAATATTCTAGAATTTAAAATTCTTTACCCCAAAGTAAAAAAGAAAAATCTCCATTGCTCATGCAATGAGCTCATGCTCACGCTCAGGGCCTACCGGACCCCCTCTTGCAGTGAATCCCCCCCCACCTGAGTGTTCTCTGCCGTATCAGGGGCAGGCCGCCCGAGGAGGGCCGGGCTCAAGATCCGTGGGGACTGAAGGAACAATCGACAGCAGCCCAGCCCAGTGGTGTTTTGCTTGTGTTTTTTTTTGTTTTGTGTTTTGTTTTGTTTTTTAATTAAGAAGCACCAGAATGAACTTGAGCTTGGCAAGACCTCAAGAGCGAAGCCAGGCTGGCTCTGAGCCCAGTTTGCACGGATGGGCTGGACTTGGAGTTGGGCCTGGCTCCCTCTTGGGCTCTGGGGTCAACAGGGGCACGTCTGCAGACCCGCTCATCTTAGATCAGGGGAGGAGGGCATCCTTTCCTGCAGACCCCAGAGGTCCTCCAGCCCCCCACCCCGGCAGCGGCCGTCCCCCCTCCTGGATGCTCCGCTCCGCGCCCCTGCTCTGGGACACCCCTCCAGTGTCCTTTCCAGGAGTCCTCCCTTTTTGCTCGAGTTAGCCACAGTTGTTATTCCATGCTGCTCGGAAACCCCTATCTGTTCACCAACTCTCGTTCGTGCTAACGATGGACACTGGTGTCACCTTAGCCTGCCTCGGAAACCTACTCTTCATGAAGGAACTGCTTTTATGATGGTGGATCTTCAGAATTTGCCACAGGCATGGGGGACGCGGGGTTGTCTGGGAGCCCAACGGCATTGCTAGTAGAGGGCTCTCCCCCAGGCATACTGGCATAGGAAATCGCAGGCGACCCAACAAAGCAGGAAACAAAGGGACACATTCCCTCCAGCTTCTCCAAAAGCCAAGGGGTGACAGAAAAGGGTCACGGGGAATGGAGGAATAGGGACAGGGAAGGGACATTCATCCAATATTGTCCCAGGTGGCCAAGGGAACCTCCCTCGGTCTCCTGTCCAGGGGAGGAATTTTTAGGAATTGTGGCTTTGTAGCACAAGCCTGGAGAGGTCTCAAGGGCCTGGGCTACACCGCCCCTGAGGGTTCAAGTGGGGAGGAAAGGCGTGGCCCCGGTCCTACACGGAGGCCACAGCAGAGGCAGCTGGGGAAGGCAGCTATGTTCCTGGAGAAGGGGCTCCCGTCTGGACGGTGCTGTGCTCAGCCCGTCACAGGGTGGGCAACTAACTCCGGGAAACCCTGGGGTCACAATATCTCAGAAGCCGGTACAGGACTGGATGCCTGACACCCAAGACTCGAGGCGGCTGATCTGTGACTCGGAGCCGGCCAGCCTCGCCATTCCGTTTTCCGAAATGTCTTCACACCCTTCCCTCACCGCATCTGCGGATCCTCCATCCAGGAGCAGGTGGAGTCTACTTCGCAAATAAGGAAACAGGACTGGATTGCCAGCAGACCAGCTCAAAACCACCCAGCCCCTGTCTTGGAGAGCTGAAACCAAGCCCCTGGTCTGTGCCATTATTCTATTCTTTCTGCCATGGGATGCCGGGAGCTAGGTGTTCCTGGACCTGCCCCTCCAGATGGCTCCCCACCCTTCCCCAGAGAAGTACTCTGGTTCTCGCAGAATGGAAAGTTGAAGACTCAGGACACAGTTGTGCCACGGGGCTTATGGGCCCTTCGTGAAACACAAGGTGCTTCCCCATTGTGCTGCCGTCAGCTACCCACCCAAAGGTAGGGGAGAATCTGCACACCAGGGGATGTCTGGGGGACCCAGAGCCCAGGGAGGAGGGGTTTGCCTGCCACCCTCCGTCAAACCTGACCAGGCTCCCCACTTCTCGCCTCATTGGCGACAAATAGAGCGGCTTCTGAACCTCTCCGTGACCTCCTTTAGGGCTTGGGTCGTAGGACTCCTGGGGTGATCTAATGCAAATGTCTTTTTACCTTCGTTGGGATGCAAAGGGAGAAGTTTGCCACTCATCTTTCTGTGGAGACACATAGCAAAAACTGCAAGGGAGCATACGGGGTTTCATGCCGGGAATTTGCAGCATTTCCCCGCCTCTCTCGCTGCAGAGGCCGAGCCTGACTTTCAAAAAAGGGCACGCAGCCCTTGGCAAATCCTGAGGAGGAAAACACAGTGCAGGGTGGTGCCAGGGGCTTTGAGCCTGCTTTGGGGGTTTCCCCGAGGGCCTCTCCAAACAAGAAGGAAGTCTGAGTGAAAGACTGAAAATCTTGCGTATGTCAAAGGAATGCAGCATTGTTGATGCCTAGCAATGTCTGCCTGAATATTAGATGCAAATAAGTGCTAATAAGTACAGTTGGAAACGCTAATGGAAAAACCGTCCTCCCCGGGAGGATCACTGCACACAGATGTGCAGGTACCTGGAAGGGCCTGACCGGCCCCGCTTGCTGCTAGCTTGGTTCTCATAAAGCCTGTGTAGAAGCCTGTAGAAGCAGAGCTGGTGTGGACTCACCCAGGGGACTTGTGATTCAGAAGCTCCTCCTGGCTCTCCGGCTGGGCTCAGGGGATGGGAACGCCTCACCCCATTCCCTCTGAGCTGCCTTCTGAGGGTGTGTGTGTGTGTGTGTGTGTGTGTGTGTGTGTGTGTGTGTGTTTTCCAGCAGGAGTGTGCCTGGTACCGGAGAGGTCCAACCAGGTTTCTTCGGCAGGTGCCCAGCCAATTAGTGGCCAGGCCCCTGGGTGGTGAGATAACAGCTGCAGGGTGCGGGGGCAAGGGGGGTACAGGGTCAGTGCTCTTTGGGCTCATCAGGCAAGTAGCATTCTGCTCACTTCATCACCCCCTCCTCCCAACCTTACTTTTTCTCCCCACCATCTTTTCTCCTGCTCTGCTCGGATAGCTGTTGTTCAGGGGCTGGATAAGGATGCCACTGCCCCGTCTGTCCTGACACTTGCGTCCTTGTCCCTGGTATTCTATTCATTCAATCAGCACCCGACTGAGGAGGAGTAGGGCGATTTCAGCCCCATACATAACCCCCATATGCAAACACAAGTAACACAGAGCCAGTGGAACACAGTTAAGCCTAGCACCCTGGATCTGGAACAGTCTCTGAACTTGGGATCTTGAAGAGGGAACCCCACTGTACCGACTCTGCTTTGGAGTCAGCAGCTCAAACCCGGCTCTGCCACCTTCTGGATGTATGGACCCCAGAAACCTGGTGTCATCCTTGGTTTCCTCAACTGGAAAATGGAATGATGGTGCCTACTTTGTTGTTTTAAGAATTAAGGAAGATCGTGATCGTGCTGGTCTGCTAAAGTTTGTCTTCTCGCCTTTGCTGTTCTCTCGTTGAATGTGCTGAGCCCTCCTGGGGCAGTCTGGGGGCCCCTGGGCCTTCTGGAGCCCTACTGCGGGGGGCTCCCTGGCCTTCCCCAGGCGCGGCTCTGCTCCCTGCCAGGGCTGCCCCGGGCCCTTCCTTGTCTGGTCAATCCGAGGCCATGAGTCCACCGCACTCCCCAACTAACTAACCCATCTAACACTCTGAGTTAGCAGGGTGGAGTCCTCAGGCCAACCAAACAGCAGATAAAATGAGAGGTGGGTGAACATCTTACTAAAACTTTCTAGGCAGGTTTTTGAAAATACCCGGGTCCCCTCAAGATTAAGAGGTGACTTATTTACAGCTTCATCAAGTTCCTGTGAGAAGCCAGCCTGCCTTCCTTCCCAGCACCTGCTTGCCCCCAGCAGGTGGGGGCTTCGTCTTCTAAGGGGGGAAAAACAGGACTGGAGTCAGAGCCCCCTCTGCCCCTTGCCATCCGGGCTCTGTCCTTGGTGCTCTAGTGACTGTGGTTCTGTCACTTCCCCGCTGTGTTGTTGAGGGTGTGTATAGGGAGGAGTCGGCTGACCCAGGGTGACCCGGTTCACGAATCCCGCCCCCACCCCCAAAATCTCAGGACGTGACTCAACAAGGACTTCAAGGAGGTAGCACTCAAGGAAGAGCCTGGGGCATGGGTCCTTTCGGCAGAATCCACAGCCCCTGGAATTTGGGGATGGGTGCAGACACCTGGGACCAAGGCCGCCCGAGACCTTGACCAAATTCCACTGAGGCTGCAGCCCAGGGATCCCTCAGAATGCTGCCAGGGACCAATCCTCTGCGTTTCACCAGCCCCGCGCCCCCGCAGCGGCGGGTCCTGAGCGCGCGCCCCTGCCCAGCTGTGGTCACGGCCCGCTCCGGTGACGCCTAGTCATTTTCCCAGGTCGGCGCCAGCGTGCGACCCACCGAGACAGTGGCAGCACTCTGGCCGCGCTCTGGAGCCAAGTGGCAGCCGTGAGGCCGGCTCTCGGGGAACCCGGGGGACGGGCGCGGCCCCCGGCACCACCGCCCCCACCCCCGCGGCCCTTGGACCGCGCCCAGCGGCGGCTCCTTCGAAGCGCGCGGCCAGTGGGGCCGACAGCGGGAGCCGCAGAGCGCGCGTGGGCGCGGCG